>CATIWQ010862938.1:0-69184 GCA_949673415.1 Euphorbia schlechtendalii | reverse complement strand
ATTTATCTATTCACACACCACAACAATTATAACCGAATATGTCTTGCTGTTTTAAAACGGAGTAATTGATATATGCAAAAACTTGTCTTTATTTACCGAAAGAAGAAAACATGTCTAAACAAAGGTGGCTAGTTTATGAATCAAGTTCTCTTTTTTTTTTAAGAATTGTTGTTCTAAGTATCATAGTTTGGTTCGTACAGCAAAAATAAAACAAATAAATAAAATTGTTTGTAATTCCGTACAATTAAAATAAAACTACTAAAAAGATGAAAACGTTAAATCATTATTCAAAGCATCAACTACCAGATTGCATCTAAATTCAAAATAACACGATAATTAATAATTTATACAATCCACTCTTTTTGCTAAAAAAAGTATACTTCCCCTAGTAACATCTCAGCTCTTTCTAATGAAAGCACACGAAGCACAAAAACATGCTTAAAGAACAATCTCCAATTCTCCATCAATAGGAAAAAAATACACAAGAACTTATTGGATTGGATGCTTTCCATTCCCAAACAAAATCAAGCCCATGTCCTAGAACTTGAGTAGGTATTGTGAATTAGTTGTTTTCCTATGAAGTTACTCGTTAGTATTTTTTTCACAAATTCAGGAAAAAGAAAGCATAAATAAGTTAAATTATCACTAATTTTAAAGAAATTTAAATAATTAGTTTTAAATGTAACTTCATCTAACCTTATTAACAACAACATTCTCTTTTAATTAGTTTGAATTTCTTAATTTAAAATTACTATATCTCTCAAATCGTTAATTTTTTCGAAACGATTCTTTATAATATTTTATTCGTTTCATTTTTATCTTTAAAACAAGATGCAACTCGATATATTTCCGACAAAAAAATACTTTCGACAAAATTTGATATAATTCATATTATACGAATTTGCATTTTTGTATAGTGTTCATTATACCATGTTTCTTTATACGTAATTTTTTTCCAAGTGATATAATGCGTATTATATGAGTTTATGATTTGATATGATGTTCATTATACTAAATTTTTAATATAAATAAATTTTGTATAATGCACATTATACCAAAATGCAAACTCGTATAATATGATTTATATCAATTTTTTTTGAAAGTAAATCGAGTTGGATCTTGTTTGAAAGATAAAAATGTAACAAACAAAATATTCTAAAGAATCTTTTAGAAAAAATTAACGGTTTGAGAGATATAATCGTTTTAAGTTAAGAAATTAAAACTAATTAAGAGAGAAAATTATTGTTAGTAGGAGTCTAATTCACGTATAACTTCAAATAAGAAAATTCAATAAGATAAAATTATCAATATATGTATCAACTATATCTTCACCTTTACCTTAAAACTTATTAGTTATTATAAATCAATTCACATTTAATTCCGATATTTTATTGCAACTAAATTTAAAGTGAAATTAATTTAAAATAAAAAAATTCATTTTAGCTAAATTTGTCAAGTAAGGTTCTGTTTCGACCATCAGTTTTTATTAGCTACCAAAATTATTGTTTGCTATTAAGTATTAACTGTTTGACACTAATAAAATTGAAAAATACGTTACGAGCTCGTTTGATTGGCGAAATGAGTATTTCTGTGAAGTAAGAGAAAAACGAATGAAAGAATGAAAAAATACAGAGTTAAAAATGTTCAAATAAAATATTAATAAACTATTAAGGATTAATATTCTTTAATAAATGTATAGAATTTGATTTACGGGAGGATTGTAAATTGTAATCCATATATTTTGTCCTCTTTGGCAAGCCAAAACAAATCAATAGGTGCTAGAGAAGTAAAGAAACTCGAAGAAAGTAACGGAAATACCCAAAACCCCGTTTCCTCTCTCCCTCCTCTTGATATCATACTTGGAGACAAACCCAAACCGATCGATAGAGAAGACATGGCGGACGTGAAGTCTGTAATGGCAGTGATTAGGGCCGCAAGGCCATCCTTCCGTAACGATTCTGATAAAGTAGCCTTTGCAGTCCACGCCTCTTTCCTTGCCTCCGGCTATGTTCTTATTGCTACTGGCGCCCCTGCTTTTTCCGATGATGCTCTCCACTCTTCTTCTACTGGTATTTCCTAATTTTCTCTTCTATTTATTTCTCCTGATTATGATCTTTATAAGCAACGCCTTTTATTTTTGTGTAGATGAAGTAGGTATTGATCACTGGAATGATTTCAACAATGAATACGCGTTCCTCTATATGAATCCTGACAAGAGCGGGAAGAAGGTGTTAGCCAAGTGTTTGGTGATGGGCGATAAGTTTCTACTTTATGCTTTGGCTGATGACAATTCGGAGCAGGTCCATCTGGAAATTCCGTAGGGTTTTTCTCCTTCGCATTATTGCTGTGGTTGGTTAAAATCAGATAATTTAGGCTCTTTGTTTACTATTTTTTGGGTAATTCCTGCAGTATTGGGGACTACGTAGGGGAAGACGGAGGTGCGAATGTTTCAGCACAGTTCAAGAATCTGGAGAAACTTGTTAATGACCTTAATGATCAGATATTTACTAAATTGCATCCATCTAAGAGCGAAAATTCTTCTGGCAATCAGCCAAGGTAAAAGCTTGTTTGCTCAATCTTGCTGGTTTTTTCGTATGTTAATTTATTCCTTGTCTTCACATGGTTAAATTGCCATATGCATTCCATGAATTTTGTTTTGTTTGGTTTGTTTGCAGATCGGAATCAAGTGCGTTGTCAACGCATGGAAGAGATGAGACTTCTATTCCGAATACTGAACCTAGTTTTCCTCCAGTTCATCCTTCAGGGTATTTTAATTTTGGATTTTGTTAATGGATTATTACTTCCTTTTATATCATGTCACCGGTATGTTTAGCCACTTTTAGTTGATATTGGTTTAGATTTCAATCTTATACCTTCCATTTTTAATACTTTTTCAAATGTTTATCTTTACGATAGAACCCTGTTTCTCAATCTTTCTACTTGTCTCTAATCTCTATGGCTGTTCAAAAGTTTCTTAATTAATTTGATTATGAACAGAAAGAAGCTAGTGGTAGGAAAAACAAAGCCAGAGTGGTTTTGCTGTTAATGACCTTCATGTTTAAAGTTTTAAACTTAGCTTGAAGATTCATGAATAACCACTATAGTAGTGATAGTAACAAAGTTGTTTGCTTTGAAAAGATTTGAAAAACCTTGCTCATCCAAGCAAATTATATATTTGCACTGACCTCTGAATCCCCTCTATTGATTCTCTTGGACATTAAAGATGTTAAGGGGTTTTGAGCATTGATGATTATGGAACTTCTTATTCATTGCAATCAATGCCCTAAATTCTATTCAAGTTAATTTTTGGTCAATGGATGCTGCCATGTTCGATTAACTTTCATAATGGCATGAATAGGATCGTATAGATGGCAAAATGAACCTTGCCCTAGTGGAGTATGTCGACTAGTCGAGCAGGCGACGCGAAATATTCTTGTGGTGCCTCTGGAAGCCTAATGCAGTGCACTTAAGTCAGGCCTGCTTTTTTCCGGGAGAGGTGCCGACCTGAATAGAATAGGAATAAAAATGTGATATCGCAAAATAGAATTGAAAATCAGAATTTTTTAAATAGAATAAGATATTAGATTAGACTAGTTATTTCATTTTCCAACTCTTATTCCTTTCCTTATTAGAATTCAGGTCAGCCTTTAAAAGTCAATTTATTTCCTATTTAACATTAAAAACAATTTCTTGCACCTAAAACTCGAAGTAAAGCTGAAGTTGAATTTGAAGTAGACGAATTTGAAGAATATGAAAATGGAGTTGAGGCTGAATTTGATGAGGAATTTAAAATTGGTGTGCTACTTTAATATTTACTCAAGATTTTTAATTAGAATGATATAAACTTAAATGTTGCATTTGAATTACTCAGTTATGATTTTTTTACGTGCTCTTTAGTGTTCAAATCTATGTTATTTCGGATTTTATTTAAATATTTCTTACTTCGGACTTTTTTTAAAAATTTGCCTCATTGGGCTTACAATAATAACAAATTGGACTTAATTTGTTTATATTTGCATAGTTTTCTTTTGGTTTAGGTATTAGAAATAAAATTTTTTTTAGAAACTTGAGTGCTTTGCTTTAGCCACCACATCATTCTCGTTATAATCTGTGTATATAGGATTATATAGCCTTGGGGGCACCTAACACCTTTGACAACACTGATCTCAAATTGGATTGCATTTGGTAATTCCATGATTTGTTCGATGACAGTTTTTATGTCACACGTGTTACCCTCTTGGCTCTTATCCAAATTGACTCAAGGGAGAGGGGGTCCGGAATAAGGAAATATAGCTCAACACATTTATGGGACTAGGGCCTTGACAAGCAGTTAGCTATTCAGGGACTGTTGTTGGTTGTTAAGATCATGGAGAGAGTTAGGGATCTTAACACTAATCTTAATTGAAATTTTGTTCCACTCATCTTTGTTTAATAGAATAGCATATTGGTCATAGATATGTTAACTTTTTTGATCTTTTATTTTGCTTTAGATCTGTGTATTGTCGTTAAGGTCAAATGCAAATTTGATGGATTTGAGAATATATGAATAATTTTGAAATAAATTATCGTATTCTTACAAATAACTACATGTTTAATCTTAAAATTTTGCAGTTTACTTGAATATTTTTCTCTAATCTTACCTTTTATAAACAGAAATTGCATGTATATTTTCTTTTCACAATTTTGATTAAAGGTGGGCGGGCTTTTGGATTCTCACTGGCTCTTGCTATCTTCTTCATTACTTGTGATGTTCTATGTGCTAGATGACTGTTTAGCTATTATGATTGACACATAATCTTAATTCTATACCAAAAGCTGTTGTGTGCTTGATTTGTTGATTAAGAGCACTTTATGTATGTCATCGATACAAAGTTTTATGTACCTTTTATTTCCTTCCTCGTTTGTAATTGTAGTTGTGTGGTATGCTCTGTTCTTCCATTGATAGGCTGCCAAGTTCTGTTCTTTTACTTTGTGAAAACTAATACAATATTTCGGGCTCAATCTAGGTTTGTGATTCCTCCTGTTCCTCCTTTTATTGGTGGTGACGTTAATCCTGGTTTTGGCGCTGGAATGTATCCACATAGGTAATTTCATTTCATTCTTCTAGTTAGTTAGTGAACCCAGTTTGAACTGTTTTTAATGTTTTCAGGGGTGGTGGCATTGGCGATGGTGGGAGCATGCTACTTGGTATCTACTTTTCCATGCGAATGAACTTTGATAAAATTGGGAACTATTTTTTCTATAAAAAGAACAGAAGAGCGAGACATTTATAGCTCTTTTTTGGGTTTGCTGATTTGTTCAATTGTTTGCAGGGCCTAATGATCCTCGTTGGCTTCGGGGAGACCCAGCAAATTTCCATGATGGACAACTGTGAGTTTCTACTTTTGCTCCTACTTAAAACGTAGTTTCCTTAATAATATTAATAACTTGATACTTATTGAACCAGTGGTGTTCCTCCTGGCGCTCGATTCGATCCCTATGGCCCTCCTGGTGTTCCTGGTTTTGAGCCTAATCGATTTGTCAGGTATAATTTTTTTTCATGGTTTTGCCACATTTTTGTTACCAAATTGTCAGAAACCTGGAGTTTCATGACTTAAAAGTTAAATTGGCGAAGCATTTATATCTTATGAGTACAGTAAAACATGAGCTGGAGAAGCAGCATAGGAAGGTTCGGTTTGGAAAATTTATGAATTTCTTGCATTGATGGTGTTTAGTGCGCATGATAAACGGCGTGTGTGCCAATATTTTGACAATGACCTTTGCAATAATGATTCAAAAAAGATAAATTTGAAAATCTTGCATCCCTCTGAATAATCCTTTTGTCAAAGATTTTAATTGAACTAATAGAGGGGGGGTACTTTTCAATGTTCCCTATGCTCGACAGTGCTTCAAAGATCGGACACATAATGAAATTGGATTTGTAATGTATGATTCATTTAGCTTTGTAAACGCATAAATGTTGCAAAACAAAGCATATGCTAGACCAATACAACTGGTTTCGTATCCAAGTGAATCAGTTGGCCAAATGCATTTTGACCCACTCAACTTGGAAATAAAAGCCGAATGTCACCCCCAACTTCTAAAAGAACGAGATACCCCCTCAACTTAGCTAAAGCGAACCACTTGACCTTTTCAACGTCACGTGTCAAAATTCAGTTGGTTTGGTTTTTAAAAAATGTCATTTTTTTGGGGGGGAGGGGGGATTGATGTATTTGGCAGAATTACTTTAATTCTTTTTTACGGTTCCCAAAATTTGAAGTATTAAGCTTATATATATATATGTCGAGCAGGAGAGTTTGGGTGTAGGATGCTCGGGTTCGCTATGCATATATCCTATCCAAATAGATAATTTCATTATATGTGATATTGTCCAGCTATATGTGATTCATCAAATAGTTTGGATCTATATGGAGCATGGATTCATTGATGTAAATGCCAAGTTGTTTGTTGTGATAATGTGTGCGTTGCAGGAACCCGAGAAGGCCTGGCGGGCCGCCTCATCCAGACCTTCACCATTTCCATGATGCAGATTTCATTTGATGGGTTTATTGCAATATTTTGTTGTTCGGCCCTCTCTCTGTTGGAAAACCCTACATTACATATGAAAGTAGTTCATCTCCGGTAGCTGTTCTTTTACCTTTTTTATAGTTATATGCACAAGTAAATTATTATAATTAAATAATAAGGTAGGAATCTTGGACATGGCGTTTTTCTGATGTTATAGAGCACATCCAATTTGCTTTGAGTTGAATGTTTAAAGAAAATGGTGTTTAGCCTTACAAGCTTTACTATTTAATATTCGTCGTTCTAGAAGGTGATGCAAGTTTCATTGTCTAATTAGGCGCAAGACATGTTTTAGTAATTGAGTTGAGCTGTTCTTCTGTACTGACAACTTCTTACAGATTTATTTATTTGTTTGTTTGTTTGTTATTTTATCTTATTCTAGAGGCGTTAATCTTTAATAGTGGATCATTACGTGTTTATTTTAAATCACGGCAAGACCCCTCGTGCGGCCACATCAATGACTTGGGTAAAGTTCAAGTGACTATAAACGATGAAACTTGTGTTAAAGAACTGAAGAAGCAGTTGGTGGGTGTTTGACAGTTTATTTATTAATTGTTTTTTCTTCTTTGCATTAATCAAATAGTTACAAGTGTTTAGTTGGGAATATTTTTTACGGAAATACTATATTGACACTAAATGGAATGACACCTAATGACGCTAGTAGATCTCAGCCATTGATTGTATTTTCATCTAACCGTGGACAAAGTCTCCCCTTTCTCAACTCTACATCTTTAACCGTCACATTTTTCCACTCCTGTGTTTTTCCTCATTGATTCAAATCATTGCTTTCTGTTCAAATTGAGGCCTTCTTCCTTCTCCCTTTTGATTCGTCTCCAACTGTAAAGCAATAAGAAATAGACAATTACACTCTTCTTCTTTTGCAAATTGTTTATCAAGCTCAATATCTCCCGTTTCTTCAATTTTTAATTATAGACATACAGGAGCTTTTCTTTCGGCAATTTGCAGTGGACTGGTTTTTCTGAACTTCGGAGCAAATCAATCGAATCCTGATGCACCTTTAAGTTATGGAATATATTTGGTTAAGAAATCTGATTCTCTTCGGTTTAATATGCTTTTCTTCTTCACCATCAGTTGTTCCATTGATTTGTTTTGTTGTAACAGAAATGGAACTCTGTAACATTGAGTGTTGAAATATTAATTATGTACCGAGTAAAATTACAAAGGACTAGAAGAGATGAGACGGTTGGAGAAGTGGAATTGAGAAAGATGAGACGGGGGACTCAATTTTGCAGATGCAGCAACGCTAGAAGGGGAAAATGATGAAAATGAGAGATAACTGCCAGAAGCTAAGAACAATTGGATGTATTTAACAAGTCATAAAGATGAAAATAAAAAGGGAAAAATGAATCAGCAACGATAGTAAATTTGACAAGATATATGAGAACCCCAACCTTAGTAAAAAATGACGGGGGACTCAGTTTTGCAGATATACCAACGTTTGTCACCGCAGATGAAGCGAAGGCAAACCATGCAGGGAATAAACAAGAAAAGAGATGAAAGGAGGACTGAATCTACGACGACAATCAACGAATCACGGCGGCAAAGCGGTACTGTGAGAGACGGAACGAGACGTGAATGTCAGAAAGGGATGGAGAATTGAGTCTTAATAATGCTAAATTTCCAACACTGTTGAATTAGAAATAGAATATATGGTTGGGATCACTAGTGTTAATGGATGTAAACACCCTTAGTGTCAATATAGAATTTCTGCATTTTTTACTGGGTAAAATAAAATTATCAACTAAACCACTAAAATTTGTCTAGCAATTAACAATTGCTACAACAAAAGATTGCAGCAACTAAACCTTGAGTTTTTTGTTAACCTTATAGGATAATCTTACCTGGAGATTCAACAAGTGGATCATTTATTTGAATAATAATTACAAATTACTGTACTTAATCTGCCGGAAGGGACAAGTTGAACCGTGCAATTGGTGCAAATGACTTGTAAAAACCCCTAAAATAATCAAGTGAATGCTGAAAAACAATAGTACATTCAATGCAAAGCATGGACTAAACTCACAAAATGCCAAATTATGAAAACGAGTTGCAAATAAAAAAATATGAAAAGAAGAAGCCAACAAAATTTAAACCAATTTAAAAAAGCTAAATCAATTGATAATATATTATTTGATCATTAGATTGAGAGATGTGTGAAGTTTCCTACCAAATCTTAAAATGTGTTTCCCCTCTAGAAACGTAACCCAATTGGAAAACGTGTTGTCACAACACATCCCCTTTGTTGGGTCTAGAAGCCCTCTTCCCCTTAATATATTTTTTTCTTATAAATCTGTACAAAAATTCAATCATTCACAGCCAACCCTTCTAGAAATATTTTCCTTTTTCTTAAACAAACCTCTCTTCATATATATAAAGACCTTATCAATAAGCAAACACAGATCTAAAAACCCAAAAAGAAAAAATGAAGGGAATCTCCAAGTCATGTGTTTTATTGGCACTAGTAATACTAACAATTTCTTCATCTTTGGATTCAACAATTACAGAAGCAAGAACTCTTTCTTCCCTTCCTGCTGAATTATCAAGTAAGTGAAAGTTTCCCCCTTTTCAATTCAACTAATAATTGATTTATTTATTTATTTATTTTTACTTAAAATTGAACAAGAGCATAATTTTATTGCAGGTGGGAAATCAAAGATTTATGCAACTCTGGGAATTGAATGCAAATGCTGTGATGGTGAAGAATGCACAACTAAATGGGAAGGGTCTTGTTCTAAGCTGCAGTGTCAGCCATGGAAACATAATTTACCTTCTAAACCTCTGTTTTCTCATTAATTATATAATTAGTTAGTTAATTGCTAGTTTCTGTGCATAACCTAGAGTGGGAGAACTTGTAATCAAATTTTTGTTAATTACTACAAAGCTATAAGAGTAATTACATGTAAAGTAACATAGATGTCTGAACTAATAGTTTTTGAAATCTTTTGTTGAGCACAAAAGTCTCTGCAGGCTTTATTAGCATGCTCCAGTTTAGCATTACTTTTCAAGTTGTTGTCCTAATAAGTTACTCTCATAAATTTTTAATAGAATTACATATTTTAGCTTTCATCAACACATTTTGATCCTTCATACTATATAATTAAGAACTGTCTGACTTGTTTTTTTTCAAAATCAACTTTGCCGCTTATAGCAAAAGCTTGAAAATGGAACTTTCCGAAAAAGCAGTCTGGGAAAGCAATCCCAATCTAACTCTAAGTAGTTGAGGCAACCAATTCATTTTCTTGTGGAATAAATATTTAATTAGACTTTTTCATATCTTTACAATTGCCAATTCTTACAGAATCTTTCCTTCATGTCCCTTTCGTTAAAGTCATTACATACATAATTGAGAAAAAAGAAATGGTATGAGAACACAAAATTGGGATAGCAGATATGTGTCATTAAGTTGAAAATTAAAAAAAACAACAAATACATAGTATATACATGTAGTATTTTACGGAAAAATAGTTAAATTGTTAACCATACGGTAAAAAGAAAAGGTGTATTAATGATTGAACAGGCTAACTATAATGTAGAAGTGACCATACTTTTCTAATGGGAGACTAAATTTTTGTTCAGAAAATCTTTATCTGTAAATTCTTTTCTTCTAATGAAGATTAAGTAAACACGGAATTAAAATTTTACCTTAATCATTGATATTAAGCTTACTTTCGAGAATTCAAATTGAAAATGTGAAGGTTGAGAACATGACATTCGATATCTTATTAACACTCCGATATTACACCTTTAATATCTATAGGAAAAAAATGTCAAAATTAACAATCACAATCTCTCCCGTTCGGGTTTTTATACAATGATCCTGGATCAATGATGTGGATTTTGGTCCATACATTAGGATCTTGACATATGTATTAGTGGGGTCCAAATAATTAAAACTTAACACACATGTCAAAATCCTAATATATGGACCAAAATCCACATCAGGACCACTGTATAAGCATTCCGCCCGTTCATACAAATTTTTTAATTAAGGAGTGGTAAATATCGTTGGCTTGGTGACTAGATTTAAGATCAGAAGGCATTGAGTGGACCGTTGAGTATGAACTCATCAAGAAGGCAGCTTTTTAATCATTTTCATAATTCTTCACTTACATGGCCCCTTGAAAGGACCATCTTTGTAAATGGATAAACTTTTTGACTTTTGAGAATAGGTATAGGGGGATCTCTGAACTTAAGCCATCCACGTAATAAGCAGTATCAATATCAAGTATTCACCCCTAAAAGATAAAGTGGAAAGAGTCCCACGTCCAAAATCAACTTGCGAGTGTAATACAAGTATTTTGGTCACACCTTTGAATCACAGATGTAGTTTACAATAATTCATTTTCTTCGAAAACATGTGTGATGTTGACGAGTTCTTTTGGAATTATACGGGAGTTTGCTCCTATTTTAACTCTTTCATTGAGAATCACGATAATCATACTAGTAATTGTATGGTTAGAAAGAGAGGTTGGGCTTAGTTATTTATATAAAAACCAAGCCCGGCCTATAAATCTTCGGGTTTTGACTGGCTCAGGCTCGGGCTCGGGCTCGGGCTCGGGCTCGGGCCAGGTTGTTTTTAAAAAATGTGTGTCCAAGCCTGGCTCATGGAAGCGGGCTCGGGCCGGGCCGGCCAGCGAACAGGCCTATCGAATACTAATAGAATAGAAAATACAAATAGAAAAGAACTGTCTTTTCTGTATACTTTCCCCGGTTTCGTTGCTATCTCGTGCTTTATGACGTTCACACACATGTCAAAATAACAAGGATAAGAGTAAATGCCACCAATGGTTTAAATATAAATTATTATATAAATATTAGGTTAAACCGTGGTTTGAGCCCTTAATTTATTAATTTTTTAGATTATGGTTAAATCTCTATATTTGAAATTAAAGAAACCTCAAAATGTATACTAGGCTACAACAACTATAAAACTTAAATTATCACTAATAATCAAGGCCATAAATCATATCCATACTTGAATCCATATTTAAAATGGATTCAAGTACGACTCTTTCATTTCTAACCTAGAAGAGTCAATATGGACCTATGTTTTAGTTCTCGGATGGTCACTACTGAACAGAAAAGTTTGAACTTGAAATGTTATTCTATAAGTGGGAAGTAACGCCTAATACATCAGAAAATTGCTCATCAAATTTGAAGCAATCAACTCAACTCATTACATACAATAATCTTCTCATAACAAACATATATCAAAATGAATACTACCTTCCTACCCCTATCGAACACAAATATTGCACAATGCATCCTATGTGCATCCTACTGTTTCAGTTCCCCTTCTACTTCCTTTGTTGAAATTGATCTGTTTTCTTCCAAAGCTTCTATTTCGGTTCTATTTCCACATTCCTTTCCTTTTGTGTCGATGCTCAGATAGTCGGTCAACACCTTTTTCACGCCAACCCCGCGCTGCTGACCAACAACCTTCACGAACGGCAACCTGTCACCCTTTGCGGGGCTAACTAGGCTCGCCGGCGAGAAGCTCGGCGTCGTATGCGCCGTCATATACGGAGTGCTTGCGACCGGCATTGAGTAGGGAATCGAAACGCTTTTATGAGCGATCACACTGACTTTCGAGATCGTCGAGAATTGATCGGAATGTTTCGTCACGTCATCGACGTAGAGGAGATCGTCGATTCTCGCCACGATATTGAATGCCAAGCTCTCCAACACTCTCGAATAACTCTCCAAGATGGACTTCCCGACATCCTAGGAGACCGTGAAATCGATCTGAGCATTATGAAAAACGAAGTGCTCCCTCCATTTCAATATAACCGTCGCTTTTAAGTTGTTTCTCAATATTAAAGTCACATTAATAAATAGCAATAAAAATGCTTCTTTATCCCTGTGACTTTTGTTAATTTGAAAATTAACTGGATACTTTACTGTTTTCATCATTTTCAATGTGCATTGAAAAAGGGTAAAATGGACAAAATGTTTAAAAATGTGCGTTAGAATCCAAAGACGATAATTATTTTGAAATTTTTCTAAGATCCTTATTTTAAAATTTTTCTAAGATCCTAAAGCGACAGATATTTTGGAATTGAGGGAGTAATGAAATATCGGATGACACGAAAAATACGCAAACCTTGTTGTATTGGATTTTGGTCATGTCCAAGGTCGTTTGCGGGAGACCCGGGAACCGCTGTTTCAAGCAAAGCAAGAGGCTTTCGGCTCGATCGGCGAGCAATTCTCGTTTTTCCGAATCAACCATCAGCTCCTTCATTAACTCCCACGACGATTTCGAGCTCGATCTGCTCGCGTTGTTGTTGGCGGGCTTCGAGTTGGTTCTTTTGCGCCACAAGTAGATCGATGCCTCGACTCGGTTGGCGAGTTCTATAGCCTGATGTTCGGATGACAAGTCGAGACAATCAAGCAGACATTCCGGGGAGAACTGATCGGACGAAATGTACCGGTAAATGAGGTCCCCTAGGCTGGTCTTTCCGTTCTTCGGAAGGGCGTCCAAGTAGGATTCGGGGACTTCCATGTCAGCGAGAGTTATGCTGTTGATAGCCATCGCAGCCTTTAGAATCTGGTTGGTGCAGTCCCTTTTGTGCTGCAGCTGCTTTCGAGATTCTTCGGTTAGGCCACATGGAGGGACACGTGGAACAGGTAGCCACCACTTGTCCTCTTGCCGCTGAAGTGCCCTTCGGAAAGAGGTCGAGCCGTTGGCCTCCGGGGCTAAGACCCCTTGATCGACATACCAGAACTCCGAATCGACAAACCCATCAAGTATATCCTACAAAAAACAGCAGTTCTGTTCATAACTTATTTATGCAACATGTTTATTAATGCTTTCCCAGGCTACTGTCTCAAAAAGCTCCATTTTCGAGCTAACCTGGTTTGCTTAATCGTGAAGAGTTCCGGAAATAAATAGCAAACAGATCCTGATTTATTATTACCTCCTGTTTTTTAGTAGTCCTCTCACATATTTCACACTTTTTATTAAAACAATTAATAAGAGAACACAAAGTACTAATCTACCCTTAATGTTTTAATTTTTCAACCAAAACTGTGCATTTAATACTATAGAATAAATAAGGGTATACATGGAAGAAAGATGGAAAAGAGTCATGGAATTACGAAATGGACTACTGTTTTGGGTTTTCACTAAATAAAACGGTGGGAGTAGTATTAAGAGTTAAAATATGTTATGAAATGCCCAAATATGTTCAATAGCGAAAATTCTGTGAGTAGAACTTTTGGAGGCAGCAGATGTGACAAAAATTCCAAACAGGGCTTGAAGCAATGTGAATGAGACTTACAAGAAGCATGTTATCTAATTTCCGCAAAGCTGGGAGATTTATGTAGAGATCTGACCGCGGTCTGCAAGTCATGACCTGAACCACATAAAAAGGAACAAAAAAATTAAATAGTATAAGTTTGGTATAGTTAAGTAATAGGAGCGGTATAGGAATTATACCTCAAGCTTGGTTCCATCTGGAAAAGTCTGCCAAGAGGGAATTAGTTCAACAATGTGATCACTAACACAAAGAAGCCATTCCATCTCTCTTCTCCACATTGCTTTCTTCTCTTCAGGTAGAGGTTCTAGCCTCCATAATTGCCCAAATAGAGTTGCTGCAAATCAATTCAAAACAATGATAAACCCTAATTCATTGCAAAACCAATCAAACTAGTCTAATAAAGGAGAATTATTACACACCACAAAGATTAGTGATAGCATTAGAAATGGCCAAAGCTGTGCATACTCCATTTCCACAACCGGACATATCTTCACCAAGCAGCAATTTTGCAAATCTTTCCTTCATCATTTCAACCTCTACAACCAAAGAATACACATCAAAATTCAAATTCTCAAAAAATAAAAATAAAATTGCAGTAGAAGGCAATGAAATAGTACCTGGAACTGAAGACCCTTGTTTCTCCAACTTCCTGTCATCCAATTGAAGCTTTTCTGCTTCATCAATGGCGGCACCAACGTTAGTACTTGTGCAATCTGGTACTTCCCCTTTCTTCACAGGCCAACCCATTGACGGAGAAGACGAAGAATCCTCCCCTTCAGAGCTGCTATGGCTCGGCTCTTCATGCCCAGTAGTCTCGGAAGTTAAAAAATCAGAACTTGAACTGCTTTCTCTACCCTTTACTTCTTCAATCAAATCCCCAACTGTGATTTCTCCGTTTTCACTTGATTTTTCTTCAACGTCTTCAATGGTTTCAGCAAATTGCTCCATTGGGTCCTCTTGGGAATCACAAAAAACAATGTTGTTCACTAGCATGCCAGAAAAGGTTAGATTTTTAACAGAAATCCCATTTGAGAAATGAGCTCTGTTGTATAAATTGCGGGTAGATTTAGAAACCCAGAAAGCAAATAGAGAAAAAGGGTTTGGTTTGGGGTTTGGGTTAAGGTTGGTGAAGACGGGGCTTTTAAGATTGTCTAGTGGAACACAAAGCTTGAGGTTGTAATATTGTTGTTGGTGTTGAGTTGTTTCATTTTGTTGTCTGTTGGAAACTATATCCATAAGGTAAGATCTCAACCATGTCTAGTTTTGTGGGGCAAAAGGGAGAAAGCACTAAACCAAATAAAATTATAAACTTTGGAATTTGGTAAAGAGAGGTTTGGTTTGGTGTTGTTCTTATAATGCATGATGTATATAGAATGAAGGTAGTCATTATTATTAAAACTTGATCAAACACATGACTTGATTAGGACACCAAAAGGCTCTCCCTAATTACTACTATACTTCATTATTTGGGTTAAAGTTTTTTTTTTTTTACGGGCTTATCATTAGTTTTCTCTCACACCACGGTGGAGCGGGGTTTTCAATCAAGTGAATTATAATTATATTTTTTTAATATTTCACATATTGTCGTCTTTCCGACTCCACATGTATTTGCCGATGCATCTATTCCTTTATAAGTATAGTTATTTTTTATCTTGGACCAAATAAATTCAAACCAGTGGCATGCTATAGTTAACTTTGAGTTACATTAATTCAAATTTTTATACCGTAATAAAATATGATTTTGAATGATAAAGGCACATTAATGTAATAAAAAGAGAGATTAGTTTTGGAAAGTGCAATGGGATTGAGAATCGTGCAAGAGAGGGATGTGTCATCATCAGTGCCTTAATTTAAATTAGGTCTCAAAAGAGTTAAGACTGCCTTTTTGAAGGATTTTACTAGCCAAAAAAGTTTACAAATCATCTGTATCCTGATTTTATTTTTTCTTATAAGCTATATTATCAAGATTAGTTACAATTAACACCAATCGAAGATAGAGTTTAAAAGTTGCCTTTATATACACACACACATATAATGCCTCTCTTAATATAATTTATATATTATAGTAGCATCAGCATGATGTATTTGAAATATATTTTTGGACTAAAATATTTTGAAAATATTTCCGTTAGAATTAGAATGAGGAGAGTATATGTTAAGTTATTATATTCAACAGATAATGGATTTGAATATTTCTCTTAAGTGAAGATAATAATGTAATTTTGTATCAAGGATTCAGATGTTTAACATTGCACATATTTTTCAATAAACATCTTAAATTATTTGATGGTGAATATTACATTGCCATAAGCTATTTTTTCACACTCTAGGAGACTCTGGCTCCTCATGAGACACGCATTGTTTTGAGATATAAAAAAAAATTGGCCTATTGCATTATATTAAATATTAAAAATTTTCACATCCCACCCTGTATTATGATTGGAATATTGACATATAAGATCATAGGTTATTTTTTACTACTTGTCACCATATTTTTTTGATGTAGTTTATGATGATTTTATTTTTAACAAAATTAACCTTACTTTGTCTTATCACTATTTGATCAATTATCACATTATTGATCCAATGATAATAAAAATACTAAGTTAAGAAAATTTTATTTTTTTACAAAGTTACCGTAGAATTTATCTTTTTTTTATTATTTATAGCGTGATTAGTAAAAATTAATTAAGAAATCTACTTAAACAAAGGGGCAAATTTTAATGAAAAAATCAACTTCTTCTATTCCAATAGTTATGCTTAAATAATAGTTGTATAAATAGATGGTAATTTCTTAAATTAAATTAATATTAATTTACTGTATCCGCTCCACTTTGTTTCTCTTTTTTGCATATGCAAAGATGACAACTTCATGTAAAGGTAGATAATTAATTAATCTTAATACATCTACATTCCTGAACTTGTCCAAAAAGATCTGTTGTCACCCTGAACTTTAAAATATGATAGATAATCCCCTGTACTTGTCTAAAAAACGTTACTTTACCCCCTCGTAAAAATATCGGTTTCAAGAATAAGAAGATGAAAATGACGGGTCAAGAAATCAATATAATTTATAATTAATTGAAGAAAATATTTAGAACAGAGATGAAGTTTTGAAGAAGACGAAAAACATATATTAGATTTTTAAATGGTAAGAATTAGAATGTTAGGGATTTATTTTATTCATTTTCTATTCCACCAACATACTTCATGTGTGTGTATTTTGATGATCATCCACGTAGCAATCCAAGTCAGCACAAGAGGGTAAAGTAACACGTTTTAGACAAGTACAGGGATTATCTTTCACATTTTAAAATCCAGGGTAGTAACAGTATTTTTTGAACAAGTTCAAGGATGTAGATGTATTAAACCTTAATTAATTAATTGGAAGCATTTGTAATCTTCATCTAAAGCGTAAAAGGACAATTTAAAAAAAAAAAGATCATGAAAAGATATGAACAAAATCCCAAATCTTCCTTCTTTAAAATAAAATCCCAAATCTTGGTCGGCCTTTTGTCAGCCACAATTTGACTGGTGATAAAAGGATAACTGGAAAAGGATGTTTTTTTCTTCTGGTTGTCAATCTTTTTTCGTATGTAATCTAGATTCATTCATGGTTTTCTTTTAAATTACCAAGCCGTGATAGAAAAAAAAATTTTAGTATTTAACAGAGGATAGCAAATTAGCAAATTAACTGAGGGTTTAATAAGATAGGGATGCATTCATCCTTGTATATGTATCTATGTATAGATGTATATATGTATGTAGCTTCGGTAGCAATTTATCAAATTTCATTTTAAAGGTTAGGTTATGTTAACTTTATTTTTAATAAAGTAAATTTTATTTGATTCTTATCATCATGTGATCAATCTTTGTAAATATTAATTCAATGATGAATTGATGATAAGAGGTAAAAGTAATCATAACAAGAAAATGGGTACAAGAAAATGAAAAGGGTTTAAAATCATCAAAAAGTACACGAACTTTATATTTACTAACACAATGATACATTTAACACTTGCATAACTATATACGAACTTTAAGTCAAAATGACCTTCCATCACAAAATTACCTTTAATTAATCTTCTAATAATTATTTTAGGTTTAATGCATCACTAGGTACCTGAACTTGTCCCAAAAAACATACTGCTCTCCTGAATTTTCAAAGTGACCCCGTAGCTCGCTCAACTTTGAAAAAGTACACCACTTTGCTCCCTCAGTGCCACGTGTCAAAATCTGATTGGAGGGAGAAAATCAGAAAAATTGCATCTTTGAAAAGTCAAATCAACCAGAAGATGACACGTGGCATAGAGGGAGCAAAGTGGTGCATTTTTTGAAAGTTGAGGAAGCTACGGGATCACTTTGAAAGTTCAGGGAGATAGTAAATTCTTTGAAAGTTCAGGGAGGTAGTAAATTTTTTGGGATAAATTCAGGTGATTTTTTCTTCAAACTTTCACTCAACTGATTCCCTCCATTTTAATTTAAAGTTGATTAATTCCAACCATTTTTTTTATTTACTTTTTGTAACTCTTTCATTCTTCATGTGTACTTTTAATTTCAACGAAAGTAGCAAAATAGTAACGAGTTTAACATTTGTCACAAAGGCCCCAACAATACCTCGAAGGTAGAACTAAACCAAGTCTTCTTCTACAAATGAAATCTAACAAGTTTAGCATTGTAGTTGTTGTCATTGGTTCTCAAGCTCATCTTTTTCGCTACTGTCATAAACTAAATGCAATCTTAAATAATCTCATATTCTGAACTATACTGCTGTCATAAATTTTATATTTGACCTATGATTTCTCTCTTTATACCTGGGCATCATATCATGTATGGAGTCCGTCTCACGTGCAAGCCTGTGGTGCCCAAGACTGAATATTATTTATTTTTCTTATTAATTTGAATAATTTTATGTCCATGAATTTATTTTTTTGAATTCTTTTCGATTAAAAAGAAAAGATAAAGGAATTTAATGGAAAAAGATCCACAACTTTTTTTCAGGACGTACATGTGGCTTTTTAGAAGTAAATGATATCTTACGTAATCGTGTATACATGTTTACATGAAGGGTTGATTTAAGAGATTAAATGGGGAATTAACAATAAACAAGGGAAGGAACATAAAAAGATTACCTGGAGTCAAAGGTAACGTTGAACCCAAGAGTGGACCAACAAGTAATGTTTGCATTCGAAGGTTATTTTGACGATTTGTGTATCATTATGTTAAGTTTTGAAATCTATGTAGCATTATGTTAGTAAAGATAAAGTTCATATACTTTTGACGATTTGAAGCCAAACGAAAAGCTCTTACATCATTTAACTACAAATACAGCCAGAACACAAGATAACAGTAATAATCACAAAAATTGCTAAAATGAAAGAACAAAAGTACAACAAAAAAACCAATGAGACACCGTCTGAGTAGTACATCCACAAAGTGAGTGGGGGTAACCAGGGTTCGAATTCTGACATCTATCGTTACTCCTAAGAAAATAATCCAAAAAATATACAACAAACGGTGGTTGTTAAAGGGAAAAAGAATAACAGTGAAAAAGACAGAGCAGTTGTGTTTAATTGTGAAAACTTTACTTGAAAGATTCAAAGCATACTGTAATCATAATTTGGAAGCATAATTGCCGGTTGGTTGGTATGAACTCAGCAAATTAACAGAATTTGAATTGATAGGCTCCTTTGAAGGGTTGCATTTACTTGCAGTTATAACAATAATCCAAGTTGGGGGTTGATGCTGACATGCTATTTGAAATTCCGTTTAGAGGAAAAAGCAGTAAAAGCTAAGCTATGTGTGTATTTTTCTCATACGAACCTTTGAAATTTTTTGAATGTCAAAACGCTCCTTCGTTGTTAGGGAATCCACCCTTTTATCATGAATTGCCTATAAATGTTTCCACTTTCCAGTCATTATTAACTTATGTATGTTTTACTCTATTTGATTTTGAAAGTACAATGGATATGTATTGCAAATGCCGTGAATGAATTCAATTCACGAATTTGATTTCAAATTTGAATTTTATATATTTTCCTCAACATTAGTTATCCAGTAAACTTCCACTCATGGCAAGTTTTACTACTCATGTTCATGAGGCCCTCAATAGAGTAGAAAAATTAGTGATCTATGATCGTGTATCTCACTGCATGTCTTTTATTCAGATTTTGTCATGTTGAGAGAGTGTCATATTAACTAGAGAGGAAGTTAATGCAAAAATGAGGATATTAATACATGCAAAATTTGCACGAAACATCTTTTAAAAAACACATAATCGGGCCAACAAATTTTTTCCGCGCAAGCAAATAATTAAATTGTTAAATATTTATAAAAAATTAAATATTCTAGCTTTTCAAAATACAAATTATTCTAAAATCTTTTGATATTATCAAATCAGTTTTAACTTTAGTTCATGTATGCTTAATTTTGTAATTATGAATTAATTTTAACTTTTATACGTGCTTAAGTTTTTGCCTGATGAAACAAGTTCCTTTTAAATCAAACCGGAAGGAATTACAACTCAAATTAAAAGTGGATAAAGATTGAACCAGGTTTTCGTACCTATCAAAGAACCAATTAAAAACAGTTATTGAATAAAAACTAATCATTAATATAAAAATTAGTAACATTATATTAATTAATTGAATAAAATTAGTTTTTGAGAACTCATAAAAAATAACTGTTTTTTTCTTCAAACCAATAAAAAATTCATGGATAATTCCATTAATTATAAAAAGTTAAGTAAAAAATATAAATATTTTTAAATATGCTTGATTGATAGGTTTAAAAATAAAAGAAATGGGCCTCATAATATTTTAGGCCTTGGAAAAGGCCTTGATGGCGTAAGCCAAGGCCCGGCTTGAATCCATCTATTCAATTACGAGATTTTTAAGTAGATGCTCATTGTACAATATGTAAATTTCATCCAAAATTTTATAAATTACAAAAAGATTACTCTCAAGTTTTAATTTTACATTATTATGTAAAACTGTTTCAAATTTTCTTTTTTACGTTCTAGATGTAAAAAATGGTATATATCAGGTATATAACAGATGTGTTAACAGTTTAGGTGCAGGAGACAGACATGAATATATATTAAATATATAATATGTATATAATAGATATAAATATAGTAGACATATAACAGGTATATAGCACATGTACATATAATAGATATATAACAAATATATATACAAAACTTAAAAATATAAAATCAAAATATAAGAGCGTAAAAATGTAAAAACAAAATATAAAAAATATATAAAAGTAAAATGAATTATTAAGAATATAATTTTGTAAATGGTAAACCAAAACAATATCAAATCAACAATTATCCTATGGGAGCTTATAAATACATAAAAAAGAAAGCATTTTCCAAAAGCATGTTTTTAAGCAAAAGAAATTAAATACCACATTATTTTACACGAGTTGATATCCCAAGAACCCTATGGAGAGGTTAGAAGTATGTGTGAATTTTAAAATTTCGTTACTGTTGTACCAATTTATTTATTTGTTAATATTGAGTAACGATTTATATGTTCATTCTGTATTAGCTAAAATTTTCAAATCATCGAAATTGGATGTTAAGTTTTTGGATTTCTTGATGACATTTGTCATATTCACAAATCTAATTATTGACACGTCTAAAAATTATTTTTCTGTACTTGTTTAGTCTTTGATAAATTTTTTTTGACGGGTGTTGTACTTTATAATATAGTCATATTTCAAGTCTTTTTATTTTTGTTGTCAAACTTTAAAGCAAGAATGACTTAGTTACAAAGGCACTGATAGAATGGGTTGGGTTACTGATAATTAAGGTTGTCTGAACCTGAAAAAAGCCCACACAAGAGGAAGTCACTTAATAATACTAACATTAATAAAAAAAACAATGATAATGATAATGATAATGTGACAAATGTTTTAGTATAGCTGAATTTATAACTCAACAAGTCACATGTTCAAATCATATAAAGTGGTTATATAAAGGATGGGGTTTTTATTATGCATGCTTGCAAGATGATGTAACTAGAATTTTAAGTGTAATAGAGGTAAAGTTATTGGACTGCAATTTAATTCAGTTATAAAGTTGCATATAATCATGTTTGATTAAGTCTAAAAGGTCTTAATATGTTAAATTGGTGTGATTTGGATAGTTAAATTTTTTACGTTTACTATTTTAATCTCAAACCTTTTTTATCTTTATCTTGCAACAATAGCTACTTTGACAATTTAAGAGCATATTTGACCTTATTGAAACATGTATATTCGAGTTTCCTTTTAATCAAAGGTAAACTATAATTTTTATTAGAAAAACCTTACCTCATCTCCCTTTACAATTCTTTATTTATTATTGAAACTCGTATACCTGTCTAACATTGTAGGATAAAGTTTACATGTGTTGATTAGTCAAAAGTCAAAATTACAGTAATTAACAATAATTAATCAAATAAAAAATAGAATTCCAAACTTAATGGCAAAGTAATGTTAATTAACTTAATTGCTATATAAGGGACTCAACTGAAATACAAAATGTAGAAAATCCAGAAATTAGAAAATGGGAGAAGTGAAGGTATTAGGAGCATGTTTGAGCCCATTTAGTAGGAGAGTTGAGTTGGCTTTGAATTTGAAAGGTGTTGAATATGAATACATAGAACAAAATTTGGCTAACAAGAGCTCTTTGCTCCTTGAAAGCAACCCAATTCACAAAAAGGTCCCCGTACTTATCCACAATGGCAAACCAATTGTGGAGTCCTTTGTTATTCTTGAATATATTGATGAAACTTGGAAAGGCTATCCTATCCTTCCCACAGATCCCTACGAAAGAGCCACGGTGCGATTCTGGGCCAAGTTCATTGACGAAAAGGTAATCTTCTTTTTATTTACATTTTTACTTTAATTTTTTGAATTAATTGTCAAATCGTCAATTGAAATTTCGATCAATTAGCAATATATATCACACATCGTTGTAAAAAGCACATGATAATACAGCTTTTAGTAGCCTAATAACCTCTATAATTAATTGATGTTGAATTTACACGATCAATACACAATTAATCATGGCCCAAGATCATTAAACATGCAACTTTCACATAATCACATGTCCACATCAATTGTTATATTGACAAACTATGGATTAAAATGTTGTACACGTAACTCTTGTAGATTTTCAAATGAGATCTGATAGGCACAAATGAAAAGATTTGATAACAAAGAAGGATTGAAAATGCTGATTTACTGAAGTTTTTCATATTTCTTTCTCATGTATAAAAAAACAATGTTAGGTGATTGAAAGAATTGATTATTATTTTAATTTTGTCATATTTTATACTCATTTGGATAACTAATCATATATTATCCATACTATATGGGCCGGGTCGGACCCACCAATGATGACCCGATACTATAGGGAAAATGAGGTACTGGCTACTCAATGAGCTTAAACTGATATAAAAAAGGACAAACTAACATACTCTATGAAATATTAGGCAAAATGTCCGTACAACGGCAAAAATGGCCAATTTTACCAAGTATACTAGATTGGAAAGGTGGCTTCATTAACTGGGTTTTTGCGATACCTGATTATCGATTATTTGGCCAGTACCGTTTACGAAAGGAAAAATGTTACTATAATTTTGCTACAACAACATCTACGTATGATTTTAATCTTTTAGATATCAACTATTTGTAGGCGAGTTATTGGAATCAAACTTTTTATGTATGGAACCTTTTATTTTTATATATAGATTTTCATAGTAATTGGGTAAGTAAGTAGGAAAATAATGTTTAATTTAGTGCAATGGAGCAACATGGAAAATCATATGTAGCAAAGGGCTTGAGAAAGAAGAGGCCATAAAAGAAGCAAGCCAGCACCTTAAAACACTTGAAAATGAGCTCAGAGATAAGAAATTTTTTGGGGGAGAAAGAATAGGAGCAGTTGATATTGTTGCTAGTTTCATTGGATATTGGGTTGTGGTTTTACAAGAAGCTATGGGGTTGGATTTGGTAAATAAGGAGAAATTTCCAAATCTATGCAATTGGATTGATGAATATCTTAGCTTTGACATTGTCAAACGAAACCTTCCTCCCAGAGATCTACTCTTTGACAAGTTTTTTTCATTGCTTCACTCTCCTTTCAATGCAAAAGATTGGTACTATTAGTGAATCATGTATTATATTCTAATGTGATGTTTAGTTTGCCGAATGGGAAGTCGAAATTGAATAAATATTAATTGAAAATATCTATTACAAATTACAATATCACTTTAATGTTATGGATTTTTTTGGCCCAACTAGATTTATGACTTCTACTTATTGTAATGTGATTTTCCATAGCATCATCAATGTATATATATCTATTATAATTAAATTATTTCAAATAAGTAATATCATTTTAAATGATTTTCTGTCATCAATGTTTATCATATACTAATATATATCTTAGGAACAAGTTAAAGTGAACTAGTGATTAACAAATGTGGCGGAGCAAATAGCTAAAGCACGGGAAAACCAAAAATAGGGGAATTTTTGGGGAAAAAATAAATGTTGAATTCTAACTAACCCGGATGACAAATTTCGTTCGTTCGTTCATTTATTTATTTTTATTGGTTTGATGACATTTTTTTGTTAGATTATTGGATTGGTGACATAGAAAAAATTTAAATTTGATTTTGGCTCTTTTTTTAGGAACAAACTTTGGTAAAACTGTAGCGCAAAGCCGGCCTTTGAAGAATGGGGTCCTATTTGAAAAATATACATATCATTAATCAATAATCTATATAGCTAACAATATTTAGAAAGTTATATATTTATTAAAAATACTTTAATTTTCTTATAAAATTAGCAATGTGAAATTAATTGAATCAATCCTAAGTACCTGGTTTTGAGTTTTACTGTTTAAGATATCTAATTAATTAATTAATTTAGGATCAATTTGATTATCTTTTTTCCCAAGTTAGTTTACTGAAAAGTTCCATTTTTAGGCTTATCCTATAAACAGCGGAGTTGGTTTTGAAAAAAAACAAGTTAGACAATTTCTGATTAAATGATATGAATGATCAAAACGTGTTGTTTAAGATCAAAATATGTAATTCTTATAAAAAAAATTGATGAAATAAACTTATTAAAATAACAATTTGAAAAATTTTACCAAATGTTTAGACAAATACAAATTATACGAGGCTTTCAATTTGTAAAGATCTAAGATAATTGCCTAAGTGGCCCTGTCCCTAGGTAGGGACGGCAACGGATCCTGGAACCGGCCCGGATCCGTTTGTACAAATCTGGATCCTATTTTCATATACCCATCGGACCCGGGGTCCTAAAAAACGGATCCGGATATGGTATTGGTTTTTTAATGGTACCCGTACCCAGACCCGGACCCGTATATATATACATATAAAACTAAAAAAACCCTACATCAATCCACCAATATTGATCTTTGGTGTCTCCGCCTCCCCTTTTCTCCTTTTCATCTCCATTCTCTCTTTTCTTTTCCGATCCTAATTCAACCCTATTTCATCTCCATTTTAGCCTCAATTATCATCCTTTGTTTTCCGTGTAATCACTCACTAATCATTATCATTGGCTCATTTTAAGTTCTCTCATCTTCTTAATACTCGCTACTATCCTCTTCCCCATACTCAATTTGTTCTCCTGTTGCCTTCCTCCCTATTGGCTCCTATCAGTCTTTCGGAAAAATTCAATCACTCAGGTAATTTTTTTTGTTCATTAAGTGATCGAGTAACTCAAAATATATTGCATTATTTTGTTCATTTTCTGGTCCTTTTCTTTCACAGGCCAATAATCATCATAGTAGCTCCAAGTTCTGATTTCCTTACATTATTTTGTGCATACAAGCCAATAATTATCATAGTAGCTCCAACTATCCTGTATAGTTAAAGATCAATTACCAAAAACACAATTTTCAAATTACTAGTAACTATGTAATATGTTAAAGATGATTAATTTACTCTCCCTGATGCAGAGTATATATTTAAATATTTGAATTATGGATTGTTAATTATATGTGTTTACTATTTTAACTGGCATTTTTTATAAGTTAATGAGATCTGTGTAAGCCTAAAGAACATAAGTTGTTGGATATAGGATTATATTCAAGATACACTAAATTTGAGTAATTAAGTTTACTTCTAAATTTGTTAAATGCATTGTAAATATAGAGACCTGTATAGGATCCGTTTTCCATCGGATACGGATCTGGATCCTCAAAATATATTTACGGATCTAGTACATGAAAACGGATTTGGGTCGGATCCAAGCTGGATCCGGTCCGTTGCCATCCCTATCCCCGGGCTTTGCTGTAGCGAACTCAAGTTTTTATGTCTATTTATTTAATTGAATTTTCCCCGTACACTGGCTAGTGAAAATTCTCAAATTCGAGAGCTATGCTTAATGAAATATACCTTTCACAGAAGTCAACTGTTATATTTGTTATATATTGGCCAATAAATATTCCTAGTAAACCCTAAAAGGGAATGACATAAAAAAAATTCAATTAAAGATCATAAATGAGTTAACTTGGATTGGGAAAGAACATCATCAACCTAAACATATATAGTTGATTTGACTAAATGAGTATGCATCATATTGTGGCAATCTATATTTCAAATACACGCTAATTATGTAAATATAAACCGAAAGCAAACACTGATGCAATTCATTAATAGTTGGAGTTTATACTTAAACATCCGCAATTAAATCAAGAAGCAATTGATTCAAATTAAAGAGATTTACTGAAAACCCATGATCAATTGTTTGTAAATAAAAACATACTTTCATACTTTACATTTATTATCAAGTGGTTCATAAAATTAATCTAAATAGGGAACATACATATCACAAGTACGATACAAGTAAACATGGATCATAATTTTTAATTCCCAAACAATGTTGCGCACATTTTATGTCCTTTTTTTATCTTCTTTAAGGGTTAATAATTATAATCTTCTTGAATTTTGATCAAACACACTAGTTACTTCCTATGTTTTGAAAAATTATTTATATCTCTTTGTGTTTTATCATTGTCATATTATAACCTCCTTATATCTTAAATTATGTATTTTTCTATTAAAATTGTTAACATAATAATTATGTTTTCTTCTATTTTGTTAGTGTTGCGAAGTTTATAATCATATAAAGTATTTTATGTAATTTAAAAGACATTTTTAGAACTTTCAATGTATGATCGCACGAGATAATATAATAATAAAAAATTTTCTAGAGTCGTTTTAGAGTCGTTTTAATTTCTAACATTTTAAGATTTGATATATAAGATTAATTTTAATTTCATAAACATATATTAAGTTAAGAAATTTAATACAAAAGGCATAATATAAAATAAAATGAGGTTATAATATGAAAAGACAAAACATAGGGATGTATAAGTAATTTTTCAAAATTTAGGAAGATACTAACGTATTTGGTCAAAACACAGAGATGTTATAATTATTTACCATTTTTTTATATCACAAACTGGAGACAAAGGATGAACTTACATATTTGTGATTAAGTCAATAATTTTTAATTATATTGCATTATACAAGATAACCAATCTTGGAGGTAAGTAGCGAAAATAAATACTACGATTAACAATGAAAAAACATATCTCAAAATCGAGAAACTTGGTCATCAACTAATTATTTACAAATGAATTGATCGGCAATGAGATTTACAAATTTGTTAAAATAAAAAAGAAAGATTACATACAACGAAAGATACCCAATGAAAAGAAATTGGGATTGATACCAGTAAGAAATAAGAAAACATTTGTTGAAATTATCTTTGTGAAAATAGGCAAACGAATGCATTCACAAGGATAACTCTAGAAAATGAATTCTTGTTCTTGTTTTTCCTTCTAATGACTGTCTTTTTCTTTTCTCTTTTTTGATATTGAGAATATAACAAGAGGAAAAGATTTGCTACTCATTTAAGAATATGAAACATATGCATGCACAAGAGAGTTAGCAGTGATTTTATTTTTTAAATTTTTTTTTATGTTATAATTGATGAATGCTTAGCAGTCTTAAATGCAGCGCAGAGATATAACGATGGTTACAAAAGACTGCTTAACCGGTCCAACTGTAAGGATGTTATTCAACTAATAAACAACTTGGCATTGAAACCCTATCCATACTGACATGCAATGATCGATTACATAAGAAGCCTTAGCCCACAATTGGTAGATTTCAAATGGGCAGGAAGAGTTTCCACTTATATTGCAGATCCGATAACTCACCATTTATTAGAAGAATGTCATTGGACTAAACTGAATATCGTTTCCATTCAAGATTTCTTACCTAAGACAATCAATGATTTGATTGATGGAGAATCAGGTTTGGTCAGGATTGGTCAAGTTTGATCAAAATTTAATTCCAATGAGCTTTGATGAGAATAATGAAGTGCATGAAGTTGAGCAGCATGTTCCAACAGATATTGTCTCTACCAATGAGCAGGCAGAGCCAACAGCTATGGATGAGCAAAAGTTGAGAGGCACTGTTGATTTTGGGATTTTTCATGCAACAAAATCAAAGACGAATTTAATTGGATTCTCTAATAATGATTTTGCAGGTGACTTGAATGACAGGAAAAGTATATCTGCATTTGTTTTCTTTATAGGTTCCGGTGTAGTATCGTGGTCATCAAAGAAACAACGTTACTTTTCCATCTACCAAAGCGAAGTTTGTAGCCGCTGCAACCTATTCTTGTCAAGTCATTTGGTTGAGGAGATTGATTGAAACACTTCAAATTCAACAAGAAGGTTCCACTCAAATATTTTGTGATAACATTTCAACAATCAAGCTCTTCAAAAATCTAATTTTGCATAGAAGAACACATTGATGTTAGGTTCCATTTGCTTCGTGATCTTTGCAACAATGCAACAACTGATTTAGAGTTTTATAGAGATCAAGTGGCAGATATTATGACTAATCCACTCAAGCAAGATGCATTTGTGAAACTTCAAAAAGATGTTTGGAGTTTGTTCTTCAATGAAAGTTCCTTAAAATTAATTATTTCATAAATTAATCTCTGCATATTTAGTTGATTCAGTAAATAAAATTAAATATTTAATTCATTGGGTTACTTGTTAATAAGTGGAGTAGTGCCTAGATAATAGGCAATATTTTTTCAATTTCAATAACCTCAGATTTCCCTTTAATTAAAGCTCATCTCCATTGAACAAATACTATCTTCTTCATACTTCAATTCTTTTCTTCTACCATTTCTAGAGCTTTATTGTTATCAAAGAGTGCCTTGAACTTCCAATATTTATAACAATTTATTATGTGCACGTGGAATCAAGAAATACGCACATGCTCTTTTAGGAGTCGAGTGTTTTAATCGTTTCTAACTAATCAACACATCACCTATCCCCCTCAAACTAATTTATACTTACTAATTGTTTTAACTTTTTACTATATATATATATATATATATATATATATATAAAAGATTGAATTACTTTGTTAATTAAAAAATTCGTTCTCGTTATTTTCGTGTTTCATTCGTTCAAGACTTGATGGAAACATGGAATTCTCAATATGAATCTCTATGAAACAAGAACGAGGAATTTTTAATTTTTAATGTATGAGGGTACGAGGATGGGGATGGAGCATCATTCCCAACCTAAGAGCAAGTCTAACTATTTTCTACATTTTTCATTTCCCAAACTTCATTTTATAGGATTTACAGTATTTTTTTCCTCTCATCTTCCACATTTCCATTCCCCAAATCAAATTTTTTTATAATAATATTTTATTATTAAATTAACAAAAAGAATAATAAAATAAAAATTGAAAACAATAAAAAAGCAAAAGTAATATTATTTTATTCTATTCCCCAAAAAGTAATATTATTTTATTCAATTAATTAACTAAAATAAGGAGAATACATCATTTTTCGTATTTGGGAACCCCGTTTTGGGATCTACCATATAGGGAATGGTTGAACTTTACAATTTTACATATTCATTACCCATTTTGAAGAATTTTCCAAAATGAGAAACCATTGGACTTGACTTAACAAGTTAATGTACCGAATGTCTTTTAGTTCTACTTTACTTTCTCCCTTTGATTTTGTTTTAGAAGATTGTCATGAATTTTTAGAGACTTTTTCATCCATTAAAATAGTCTAGGTCTACCAATTAAGCTACTTATTTGCTAGTTAAAGCTGTTGATTATTCAATAGATAGGGGAACATGATTTGATTGTTGTCCACCTTTAATTAGAGATCTAATTGTCTCTGATTAAAATCTTGTCACACGGCGAAGAGAAACTATGAAAATTACACCATATCTTTTATGAATTTAATAAGATGTTTTGTTTTGATATATTTAGTGTTTTTGATGTATTTCCGTATTTACTTAAATGTTATTAATGAACTGGTGCACATTAATTATTTAATGCCTTTAAAAGTTAGAAGTGGTTAACTTTCTAATTCAAGAGAAATTTTAAGGCGTATGTTAGAGTCTAACATATATAGATGCATCCTATTAAATAAATCTTCATGTGTAGTTATAATTAGACCTGTTCGCGGGAGACTCGAGCCCGCTTCAATGGACCGGGTTTGGACATTTATTTTTTAAAAGAGCTCGGCCGAGCCCGAACCCGTCAAAGCCCAAAGATTTATGGGTCGGGTTCGGTTTTTATATAAATACCCGAGCTCGGCCCGAGCCTGGCCCAACGAATAATTTTATTTATTTAGTACTCCCTCTGGTTCCTAATATTTGTCATTTTAGATTTTTCATCCAAACTAATAAGACATTTAATGTACTATTCAAATGACTAATTTATCGTTTTTACTTTATAATAAAATTCTCTCTCTTCTTAATTAACAACTTATAAATTAACTTACACTTAATCTCTTTCCTAATTAATACAGGGATAAATTTGGAAAATCTTGTTAAAAAATACATTGATATTTTAAAATGATAAATATTAGGAACCAAAGTAAAAAGTTTAAAATGATAATTATTAGGAACCGGAGGGAGTATATATTTATAAATTAAATTTATAATTATTTTAAGATTTTATATGTTATCCTATTAAATTTTTATACTTGATTACAATACATATTACTGGATGTTAAAGATTTTAAGTAAACAATTCAATTATATTTGAAATTTAAACATATTTTGACTTTTTTGTATTTTTCTGTTAATTTAATAAAAAATATTATAACAAAAAAAATATTCATGAACTTGGGAATGACCATGTTAGCCCGGCCCAAACCCAGCCCGAGCCCGAGCCCGAAGTTCTAAATTACGGGCTTGGGTTAACTTTTTTTGTAAAAAACCCGGCCCAAATCCGGCCCGGCCCTCCGACGAACAGGTCTAGTTATAATAAATTTATCGACTGCGTGAGAATCTGTTCGTGATTAACAATAATTCTAGGAACAAAATCTCCTGAAAAATTAAATTAACTAAATGAAAAAAAGTTAATGAATCTTTTTTTTATAAAAAACTTCAATCATCAATCTGAAGCGCATGATTATCCAAAACAAACTGTGACTACTTACTTAGCAAGAAGAGTTGGACCGGTGTGAAAGCCTAAAATAGCCCGACTCAGTCCCTCCATACATCCTTGATCAATGTGAACTTTATATCATATTCAAAGAATTAAAGCTGAATGTGTTCATAATTTTGTCTCAAGAACATAAAAAGAATCGGAAACAAATGGCATGTGTTGAGAGGGAACTGAAATAGCCTCCCAGCTCGCTCCCTCAAGCTAAGTACTTTGATCCAAAATGAACGAAAAAGAATTCTTTATGGGAGATTTTAAGTGAAGTTTGCTAATTGACCCTTGCTTTTCTAATGCTAGATTGGGTGAGAGTATACCTCGGCGTGGGCCGGGATTGGACCAAGTCCAGTCGGGCGTAGCTAAAAAATGGTTAGTCCAAGCCAGGTTCAACTTTAAAAAGTATCAGTTGTATTCAGGTCAAGCCAGGTCGAACTTTTTTGAAAAAGAATTAAAATCCAAACTCGATCCTCGAGTTTACAAAATAATTTTTTATAAAATATTCATACTAATTATTACTTGGGTCATTTCTGGTTCGAGCCGAGCCAGACTCATTCTCCAATTTCTTTATCTGAAGCCAATTCACGAAGGACGGGGATGGACGGACCTCGCGGGCTGATGTGCCCGTGCCAGGATTAGGTGAGACGTGAAAGGAAGTGAGAAAAATGTAGGGTCAATTTCATTTATAGTACATCAACTATCATTATTTTCCCAGTTTCATACATGAACTTAAATTTTGCACACTATCATACATAAAGTTGTATATTACCTCCTATTATGATACATATGACTAGATATTACAGGTTACTCATGACATGTTAACATTTTTACCATATTCAAATAAAATGGATCCCACTACATTAAATTACTTCACCTGTAAAAAGAAAGTATATGTCATTATTTTAGCAAAAAATATAAGCTAATTAACTATGAAACTATGTACCCAAGTATAGTACGGTGAATTTTATACGATTACAATTTAATTTAATAATTAATTAATTAGCCAAATGCAAATATATATTATAATTAATTCTATGTTATTATAAATTTTCCAGAGAAAAAAATGAATTGTGCTTAAATTCAATAAGTTTATTAAACTCGAACTAGAATTGAATTCATTATTATTAATTAATATAAAAATTATACATTATATTAATAAAAGAGATTTAATAGTTAAATAAAATAATAATAATAATTAATATTATTACAATTATAATTATAATAAACAGGGGTGATATTTATAAGGAAACTTTAAAAATTGATAATTTATAAAAGCATAAAATATAATAATATATATTAAGAATTTAATAACAATAGCTAACAATGATAGTATTTAACTGAATTATAATTTTTAGTTTTTATTCATATAATAATAATTACTATTGTTACTAATTGATTTCACTATTTAACTATAGTCATATATTAAATTGCTAAAATAATTTATAAGAAGAATATGTTTCAGTGATCATAAAAAAACCATAATATTATCCTCATTTTACTATTATTATAAAAAATTATTAATAATAATAATATAAATAATGTTTATAAAATTAACTTTGATCTGAATTGAATTTTTGAACTTTAACTAAACTTAAAATAAATTTATCAATCTTGAAATATTTTAAAAGAATATCGTATAGTTCATTTTTCTTTACAAAACTCACTTTCTATAATGTTTTCAATATTAATAAAATTTCTCAAATTTAAATTATTGAAAGAACTGAGATGGATTTGATAAAAGACTCAAAATGCTCGCTATTAGTTAAAAATCCATTAAAAAAAGTAAAGATTTAATCAATTAAAAATCCATTAAACAAATACCACATCCATAAAATAACATATTTAAAAATTTAATTTATATTTACTTACCAAAAAAATTAAAAAATGCATATTTGTCTTGTAAGGTTAAATTCATATTCAATGCAGTGGAACCCTTGCCTATTAGTAATATGATGACATATCATTGGTAACTTACAATATCAAGTTATATATATCATAATAAGAGGTCACCTACAAGTTTATGTATGATAGTGAGAAAAATTAATGTTTATGTATGAGATTGGGAAAACAATGATAGTTGATGTACCATGGATGAAATTAACCCGAAAAATGCATATATAAATGTATTTTAATTCAACTTTCCAAAATTAAAATGATAAATCATATTTTCTCAAATAGCATCTAAAATTGATTATCAAAAAATTAACAAACTTCAGTCTAAAGTTTTCCATCAAATTTGAATTCCAATCCAATCCACATCCTTATTAAAATGGAATCATATGCCATAAATAAAAAAGTTGATACTTTAGACTCAAGTAAAAGAATGGAAAGAGAATAAATTCAACGTATAAAAGCTTCCATTGTCCAAATGGTTTTGCTTTTCTGTTTGCTTTCGTGTACAAGCAAAATCAACACGCCATCTATCTATCCCTATTCTTAAAATGTCCATAAAATCCACATCATCATGAGATAAAAAGAGTCATATAACCTTTGGAATAAATATCATAATCTAAATATAATATAATGTTCTCCTCATACGAATACATCGTTATTATTATTTTAAATCAAATCCATCCATAAATCAAGAACAGTTTATCAACAATGATCACAGAAAATTATTAATATTTTGCCAGGTTGCAGAGTCTTACATTATTATTTGTGTGAAGTTGGAATTGGATCCTTCACAATGGTGACAGGGCATGTTGCATGTGTCATCACGTATGAGCTCACGCTTCCCAACAGAATCCTGTTTTCATATTTACATGAAATTTAGATCCAATTTCATATATCAATTTTAAGTTGAAATACAAATCAAGAAAACATTCAATCGATGATATATCAAGGAACTAGTAATCAAATCCGATTAGCATCGCTTTTGCTTAATGAATTAATCCTAACTAACAGAATTTAATTACCTTTGCACAGTACCAAGTCCTCTGCTTCCCATAACCAGAGAATCAAGCTTCAGATCTTCAACAGCATCCAGAAGCTTCTCTCTCGCATCTCCTCCCCAGTACAATTTTGTAACAACTTTTACCTACCAAACAAACAAACAAACAACAATCAATTCCACCAAATCAATTACTAATTCAAAATATCAGAATCGGAGATTGAGATATATGTACCTCCTTTTGTCTAGAAATGGTATCAAGCATATCGAGAACTTCAATGTCAATCTTAACATCATAACTCTTCAAAACCTCTGGCTCTCTGAACTGAGCCAATGGAATCAGGGCTGCAAATCAAAAACAGAAAAAGGAGAGAATCGATTGAGATCAGATCAGATCAAATAAAATCAGAAGATCATGAAATGGAACAGATCTGAAAAATGATACTAACGAGAACCAGATTTGGCCCAGAGCTGATCGCGAGACTTATCAAGAGCGTTAGGATTGATGTGGATAATGAAAAGAGAATCTCCTCTATCAACCAAGTTATCAATGGCCCATTGCAGAGCGTTCTTGCTGCTGCTAGAGAAATCCATAGCTACTCCGATTTTTCTATCGCCTGGCATTTTTGCTTTCTTCAATTTTCATATACTGAGCCTCCTCTGGCTCTTCTTGTTCTCTTGTTTGCTTTTCAAATAAAAAAGACGTGTGATTGGGTGTTACAGGTTGCAGCTACGTAACTGCGCTTTCTTTTTTAGTTGCATCACAGCCGTCCACGTGATCATATGTTTATTTCAGTTATAACAAAACTGTGATCGTACATACTGTAACGGTAGCATGCAATTTTAGACTGCATTATATTATTATATCATTTGGATTTAATTATGGTGTCTTGGAGCAATGTGTGCTGTCATCGGCGGGTCATATGGTGCCATGTGACAGGCAGCAATTTTCTTTCGACTCTCAAGTTCACACATGTTTGTTTCTGCATTTGTTTTCTTCTTTCCTTCTGTTTGTTAAGATTTCTCGCATTACACTGTGATTAATTTTATCAAAATGCACCTCCACCATCGCTATAAAATTTCAGTAATTTCCAATTTAAAAAAAATAAAATTTCAGAAATTACCAATACTCTAGTAAGGAGTTAACTTCAGACGTCCAGATCTAGTTGAGTCTACTTTGATAATTTTATGCTCCATTTAATCAGTCTCGTAAGAAATTTTGAGCATAGATTGCATAACTATTTTTGTTTTACCGAGTCATTGGTAATTTTATGTTTATTGTAGCATGATATTTTTTTTTATTTAAAGTAAGTTGGGTAAATTAAGAGGCAGTTGGAATGAACAAAATTTGCAGTGATGAGATAAAATGAGATATGTATGTACAAATAGTGGGAAGTTGCAGAAAAAATTCCTTGGTTCATATCGTGAATAAGTGGACGTACAAATATCGATTAGGTTCATAAGTTGGTTATATGGCCCATTAATAATAACAAATAGGATAACATTAAATAATATTTATTGTTATAAAACAAAAGCATTTCCGGAAAGAAAACCATTGTGGCGTGTACACATATATAAGAAACTCCACTTGATATTCAACAAATGTTAAAGTAAACAAACTATGAATCATTCCTTAAACTTGTACGAAAAAAATTAGTTGTCAGATGGCGATTTTAAAATTTCAAATACTCCTTGAACTTATAAAAAATGCATCAATTTGTCTTTTCAATATCACCCATGTAAACTCATTGCTGGAGGGAAAAATCACAAAAATAATGACATCTTTGAAAAATCAAACTAATCTGAAATTTACGCATGATATTGAGGAGGTAAAGCCACAGAATAAAAGCAAGTTCGAGTGATATTTAACTCATTTGAATGTTGAGGGTCACAAGTGACTATTTTGAATAAGTTCATGAATAACCGATAGAACTTAATATGTTGAATGAAACTCATGTTCAACTTATACTAAATATAAAAGTAGTGATGAGTTTTAAGGTGGCTAAATTTGAAGAACATTATCTTTAACAAAAGAATTTTTTTAATTAAAATTCATTCATTTTACTCTTTAACTTCATTTTACTCTTTAAACTTAGTAAAAGTAAAAATTTTACATGAAATCGGGTATTCTAGAATACTATATTACATTACAAGACACAAGACATGTATCTCACTAACCAAAAAATGAGACACATATACCTCGTCCATGTAAAAATCTTGTAGTAAGAGTTATACAACATGTCTTCTGACTTGCACATATTCACAATTATGTTGTTTTAATAACACCTTTTGGGCAAAAGATACATTTACCTTACAACGTAGAAAAAACCAATTTTTTATGTACAAATATTTTTAATTAGTAATTATTAATTAAGTGACACATTGTTAAAATTTACTCGAAGGTTTAACAATCATCAAGGACTAATCGGGCAGGCGGTTCCAAAATCTATACGGGGTTAAGGGAACTTATGCATATTTTTCATTTTTATACATATTCAAGTATGAAATTACATTATAAAAAGTAACAAAAATATTAAAAAAAATTTATTATACTTGATTCTTACACTATAAATTAAATTTTTAAATTAGGTTAATTTTTTTGAGGTTAAAAACTTTTACTATCATTACTTTAAATATTGTTATCTTTAAAAACACGCTTATGTGAAAAAAATTGATATAAATGATACCCAAGCGACGGTAAATTTCAAAAGTATTTGAAATTCTGAAAGATACAAAGTTCGGCAATAACCTTATTAATTAATCTTATGCAACTGTTCACATAGAGAAATTAAGAGCATATAGTAAAAAAAATTGTTTAGTCACTAATTTTTAAATTAATTGTATTATCTATTTCCTTAAATAAATTAATATGAATCTTTTCCTTAAAAAATAAGGTCTGTTAAAATTTGATAGTTTTTTATTTGGTAAAAATAGTTTTGAGCGTAAGAAACAAAAGATGTGTACGTAATTTACCTAATCAATAGTAATAATTTGATTATCAAGTAGTTGTAGTTTGACTAGTTTCAGAAACCGAAAATGTATTTTTAAGGATGACTAATTAACATCCAAAACAATGGACAGAGTTCTGTAAGCTATTGTCTTATAATTGGATTAAACTTCACCTAATTATAGATTGTATTGATCAATTCGGATCGACAAACAAACAAATGATAAGAACTTAATTTTGGCGTTTTTAACAAATTTTAATTGAAAGTGTAATTCAAAGTGAAATTGTCCAATACACTGTCATTTCAATAGGCCCATGTCCATTATTTACATTTTCGGCCCAAATATTAACAAATGTTTTGAAAAATTTATATAAATAAATGTGTAAGTTATAATACTTTCACCCAAACATTTACAAAATTACAAAAAATTTTCTCAATTTTCACTTTTACATTATTATGTATAAATTATTTCAGATTCTCCATTTTACACTTCAAATATGTAATAAGTATATAACAAGTATTTAACAGATGCTTTAAAACAATTTGGATCAAGGAGACAACAAACAGGATTGTATAGTATATATATATAACATGTATATAATAGGTATATACAGTAGACATATAACAGGTATACAACACATGTACATATAGTAAATATATAACAGGTAAGTAAGAGAGCGTAAAAATGTAAAATAAAAACAGAAGGGCGTAAAAACATAAAGTCAAAAAATAAGAGCTTAGAAATGTAAAATCAAATTATTAAAAACATTAAAAAATGTAAAATGAATTCTTGAGAACGTAATTTTGTAATAGCAAACAAAAACGTGAACAAAATCGATAATTTTTCATTTTTTTTGTATTAGGACATTTCCCGCCCAACCCAATAACTGGACTTTCCATCTCTAATTTCAAAAGATAGTAAATCTCTATAAACTAACATAGATGAGATCGGAGGATTTTGTTAATTTAGATTTGTATTAATTAATTGATAAATTAGTAATGATTAATTTAAAGAGAGTTTTTGATATAAACAAAATTAAATTTTAATTATATAAATTTAAATATAATGAATTGTAATAATTTAGGTATTATATTTAATTCAATATTTATTATTTATAAATTTCATTATTAAGAATAATGTTGAAAATGGTGTTGATGACAATGCAACACAGTTGAAGTCAGTTACTCGTAAAGAAGAACTCAACTCATTGAAGACACTTAATAATTTTTTGATACAATTCGAAAATAATATATTAGAACTTTTGGATGCAATAAGGAATATAAGAGATGGTTTAAAGAAAATTTAAACTTTAAGAAGAAGTACATAACAATAGATTTGTATTTTACAAAATTGTAAATTATATATACACATATATATAATTACGGTGAATTATTAATCTATGATATTATTAGGAGCATATATTTACAAAGGAATTTTCAAAAAAAATCACTATCTTATCATTATATCGAAATTGCTCAATTTTTGAATTGATCCAAACCAGGACCGGAGAAATATATTGTTTTAGAGAGGATAATAATTTAAAGAGTATTAATTTATAAAGGTTTTACTATAATTCATTGTAAGGTTTAAATATATCGGTAGGTAATATCGACTTCGAATCGAAGTCGTTGAATTCATGTTCAATTGTAACTTAAATAACATTAAATGTGTCATATTCCGTGAGTGCTCTTGCTAAGGTATATTAACTATAAATCATGTGACCCTTCCATTTGATTTTTATGGGTATAATGGTTCACTCAAATGCTTACTTAGATATCAATTGGGTTGAGCTAAGTAAGTTAGCTCTCACATGGATGATCCTGAATTTGATATGCAGACTCTTCAAAACTTCATATTCATAGAAAATATATTTATTAACTATTCATTTTTTATTTCGAACTGGCCATTGATTATGCTAAGTTGGGCTTCAGTTGAAAACCCTGGCTTAGCCCAGCCCATATCAGCTATACATATGGCTTTAATGGGCCGGACCATTTGAATAATATTTATTATTTGAATATATTATAAATAAATGGGATTTTTATAAAATATAACATTATGCCCTAACAGTTTTGGTTATTCGTCTTAATAGATCCAAAATAATACAAATAACAACCTTTTAAGAAGAATTATAAGGAATGTTAACTTATTAGATTTAATTATAATTTTATCCTAAATAACATAGGGGAAGTTTTATAAATGAGCTGAAAGCTAAAAATAATTTCAGCCCAAGTAGGTAAGTGGTAGGAAACTAGTAAGAAACTAGTAGGTAAGTGGTAGGAAACTAGTAGGTAAGTGGAAGGAAACTAGTATGAAGAACAAAAAATGTCAAACCTAGTAAGAAAGTGGTAGGAAACTGGTATAAAGAACATGTTATGTTAAATTAATCTTGAAAATTAATTAAAATGCATTAGCAAATAAACTATTAAATCAAAAACTAGGATGTAAATGGTAAGAAACTGGTATTGAAATTAAAACAGTAGAAATCTGTTATCTAATTGGTATCTAACTGGTATGAAGAACAAAAAATGTCAAAACTAGTAAGAAAGTGGTAGGAAACTGGTATTGAAATTAAAACAGTAGGAATCTGGTATCTAACTGGTATAAAGAATAAAAAATGTCAAAACTAGTAAGAAAGTGGTAGGAAATTAGTATCTAACTAGTATTTAACTGGTATTGAAATTAATGCAATAGGAATCTGGTATCTAACTGGTATGAAGAGCAAAAAATGTCAAAACTGGTAAGAAAGTGGTAGGAAACTGGTATCTAACTGGTATTTAAATTAAAACAGTGGGAATCTGGTATCTAACTAGTATGAAGAACAAAAAATGTCAAAACTAGTAAGAAAGTGGTAGGAAACTAGTATCTAACTGGTATTTAACTGGTATTGAAATTAAAACAGTAGGAATCTGATATATAACTGGTATGAAGAACAAAAAATATCAAAACTGGTAAGAAAGTGGTAGGAAACTGGTATTGAAATTAAAACAGTATCTAACTGGTATCTAACTAGTATGAAGAACAAAAAATGTCAAAACTAGTAAGAAAGTGGTAAGAAACTAGTATCTAACTGGTATTAAAATTAAAATAGTAGGAATCTGGTATCTAACTGGTATGAAGAATAAAAAATGTCAAAACTAGTAAGAAAGTGCTAGGAAACTGATATCTAACTGGTATTTAACTGGTATTGAAATTAAAACAGTAGGAATTTGGTATCTAATTGGTATGAAGAACAAAAAATGTCAAAACTAGTAAGAAAGTGGTAAGAAACTGGTATTGAAATTAAAACAGTAGGAATCTGGTATCTAACTAGTATGCAGAATAAAAAATGTCAAAACTAGTAAAAAAGTGGTAGGAAACTGGTATCTAACTGGTATTTAACTGGTATTGAAATTAAAACAGTAGGAATCTGGTATCTAACTGGTATGAAGAACAAAAAATATCAAAACGAGTAAGAAAGTGATAGGAAACTGGTACCTAACTGGTATTTAACTGTTATTTAGCTTGTAATTTTTTGAATCTTATTAGAATCTGGTAGGTAACTAGTATTTAAGTTGTATCAGCTTGTAGTTTTTTGCATTTTATTAAAAATCTGGTATCCAACTGGTATTTAGCTTGTAATTTTCTGCATCTTGTTCGATATTAGTAGGTAACTGGTATCTAACTGGTATGAAGAACAAGTTGTGTTAAATTAATCTTGAAAAGTGATGAAAATACATTAGAAAGTTATCTAAACATGTAAGATAATTAATTACACCTAATTAGCTGATTTAAGTTCAGAAATACTTTGAAGAGCAGGCTTCCCAAAATCAATGAGAATGATACAAATCAGATTAGTATATAAATTTACAATTGCATACAGCCTAATGAAATCCTCACATCAATTACAACATAAAAATTGCATAATCCTTCTGCAAATTAACAACAAAAACAAACACAAAGAGACAAAACGAAATCTATCAGCAACAACAAGATTTCAACTCCATAGATCCTCATTCTCAATTGAAAAAAAATTGGTCGAAAGCTAGAAAATTGGAATTGTACAGAGAATTTAAGAATTGCAGAGAGCAGAAACTTGAAGAAACTTCGATCTAGAGAAAATCGAAGATAATCGAAACAAGGAAGAGAGATTTTGATGGAAAGAAACGCGCGATGCAAAAGGAGGAAGCAACTGAAACTTTATAAAACAGTGTATATGTAGAACGTATAGAGTGAAAACTGAAGCTTAAAATTGGTTATAGAATGCAAAGGATAAGTTGTAAATAAATTTTACAAACCCTACATTTTATACGATTTCCCATTAATAAAAAGAAGGTGGTATTTTGTTTATTAACAAGGGCTAACTTAAAAAACAAATAAAATCCCACACTTTTAGCTTCGTCTTCTTCAATTTGCAAAGGGGTAAAAAAGCTTCTGAAACCTGAGATGCATACATGAGTCACCTCTACATTTGGCAGTCGGCCATGGCGCCGCCCCACCATACCCTGTTTTGGACAATAATTTTGATAGTGTTTTTTTAGTTCTTAATGTTATTTCCATTTTGTAATGCGAAATTTGATGTTATAGTGATTCGGATAATTTCTTCGCCATGACTTCTCAAGTAAAAGAACACAGAACTAAAATTTCAACAATAGTATTAACGTCGAAAATGATTGGCGTAACACATATTTTGATAAATGTATTAAATTTTAGTAATTTTCAATTATACTAATATCCAGATATAAAAACCCCATTTCTTGATTTTGAAAACCAATGCCTATTTGTGGCTAAAGATCAAGAAAAATGGAAAATAAATAAGGTTGTTGACCTATTCATCTAACATTTAAGATAAAAAACTCTTGTAACTTTTACCAAATTGGTTGAGGGTGCTATGCGTATCCCCAACATGCCAAATATGGGTATGGAGGGATTATGATGCTCCAATGGAGCACTATAATTCCGTCATTTTATTGTTTTTTTATTCTTGAAAGCTTCAATTGGCCTTGAACTTGTTTTAATTACATCAACTTGCTTCAACAATGTCATGTCGGTTTTGGTTAGTTTGACTTTTAAAAAATTTGATTTCCTTGATTTTTGTGGTACATGACATATTTGGATGCAAACTGATCTGCAAATTCAAAAGTTATTTGAAAATTTTGAAAGTTTAAAGATATCATTAATTGAGTTTAGCGCAAAGCTCCTTTGTACACATTTCACAATGAAATGTATGTGAAAGATCATAAGTTCAATACCAAATGTTTGTGGAAAAATCTTAACTATATAAAAATAGTATTGAAGCACTCCAAGTGTAACAAAGAAAGAAGTATCCAAGTTGCACTTTCGCAAAGTTACAGCGACAGCATAAAGTTCTGCAAATTCAAAGCATTTGATTTGTCTTTTAAATAAATTATTTGGGTTATATAAATACACTACCACAAAACATCATACGTAGGTAGCTTTGTTTAAATTGATATATCTGGATTTGGAATTGCCACGATGTATTTGGCTTTTCAACTATTTGAGTTTGTGCAATAGTTTTTTAAATTAATATATTTTTATCTTTTGTCAAACATACAGTTTAGTGGCATGTGTACCTAATTTTGGATAGTTGTATTGTACATTACAATTATTTTTACTCAAGAAATATTATGATAACAAATTTAGTTTATTGATAAACTCGAACATTAAATATTCTACATTTAACAATTGTGTGGCCCTTTTTTTTTTGGCAACAAACATTTTGCAAGGATCCTAATCTGACGCAATTCACAAAAAAGAGTGCAATGAAGCTCTATTCATATATAAAATATGCACAGAACTTCATAATTATCAGCAATATAGTAGTTAGTTTGCTTTATTACTAAATGCAGATAATAATCATTATTGGTTTTTTTGAAAACTTTTTTTAAGGAAATTCAATTCAATTCTTTCATTTCATTTTACCTATACAATTTAAAAATTCTTTATCTAAATGATTGATCTTAAATCCTTCAAAAAGAAAGTTCCCAAACACACCTAGAATCTTAGCCATAGGATAGAAACTCCAGTGATTTTTTTAATTGAAAACCGATAATTCTGCATTTGAAAACTACTAAGCAGATTAAAGTCAACTGTCCTAACAAGTAATACTAAGACTCCTACAGATAAGAAGAGTTAGTTCCAGCTAAAGTGTATCATATAAGAAGCAATTCCAGCAACATAAACTCCCTCCTATACAATTATTTCATTGGTAACTTAAGCCACTGCAATACCTCATTTCATCAGTCTCATCTACTTGCAATGCATCCTCCACACTTTTTTTTCAATCCCTGTAAAAAAAACTTCTTATTTTTCAAAATAAACATCTAATTTTTCATATCAAAGCATGAAAAATTTCCAACATATGATCATCTTGATTTTTCACGAGACTAAAGTTAACCGAGATTTAAAACAATGTATTTCGTATCAAAGAGAAGAACCGCCATATATATCAACGAAAAGATTATGCATACCTTCAGTACTGCTTCTTGCGTTTAGATTTTTTCAGTTGAGACAACAAAAACGAAACACCCTCTTTCAAGGAGGCCTTTCTGGCGTCTTTATGGTTCCATAGCTCTGAGGTGATGTATCTTCCGCTAGGATTATATTCATTGATTTCCATTACGGCATCGGCTACAGCCTTGTAAACTTCATCACCCATCTCCTTTCTCAACTCAACTAACTTTTCATCCTCCTCACGAATCACTTCCTGTAAAAGAAAGAGAGTGATGATTCAAAGAGTACAAAGAATAACATAAGTTGGACAAAGAAATTTCATAGTGCTCATGATTAGCGTGCATAAATGCGTCCAAATGAAGACAGAGCATAGTAAAGACAGCTCACAAAATGCTACATACAAGCAGCTTATTCATGCTCTGAGAAAGTCCAAGAGTCGCAACGAAAGGAAACGAATTGAAAAATGGAAACAATTTTATCATAGCAAGATGATATACAAAAAATTAAGGTTCCGGAATCCCGAAGAGGTTGTCTCCACAGGATGCATGCATGAGATCTGATAACATGAGAGTGGACAACAAAAAAAAACATCAATCACAAAACTAAAATGTTCGGTTTCCTTGTGCATCATTAGATTTTTCTAAAAAAGCAATTTAACAGGTTAAGGTGCTATTTTGTTCATATTTGGATAAAGATTTGATTTCTTATAGGTTCATGCAAGTTGACATAGAGTAAGTCGGTTATACTAGTTAACTTATACTGTGGCAATAAACACAGATGATGAATGCAATTGAAATGTGCATTTCAATCAACCAATTTGCATAAAAAAGATAGGATATAAGCATTAGATACTCAAGAAATGTATACCGTGTCTTTTCCATTAATCTTAACAATTTTGAAAGGGTGCCAATCTGGATCTTTAAGATACTCCACCCACAATGTGCAAAGTTCTGAAGCTCTTACTTCCGCTTCATCTTCGCTGTACTTTCTCTTCATCACCTCAAGGAATGGTCTGCCATCTAATTCACCCATTCGCTTAACACCGATATGAGCTCGGGTTGATACTTCTTTCAAGGCCTGCAAAATTATGCGAATCAATACCGTATTGCAAGCATGGGGTAGTAATTAGACACGAGTCACGACTGATCTAATAAACATTTAAATAACGAGAAAAAATATTCAGACATTGGTATATCAAGCTTATCAACAGTATTGACGAGATTTCAAAGCATTTGAAGTATATGAAATTATGAATTGCTCACATTAATTAATTCTTTTCGAGCTTCCTGAAGTTCAGTGTTGCTCTGGTGCTCCCGTACAATAAGAGTTTGGTTCAAGGCTTCTAAGTCCTCAAGTTCTCCTTCTTTCTCTCTCAAATTCTGATTCATGCCATCCATCTTTTCCAGAACTTCTGCATCACCATCATCCCCCATGTGCTTCATTACTTTCAGTTTTCCCTTGAGTCCCTCTATTTCCAGCTCCAAAGCTTGTCTTGCATCCAGCTTTTGTTGCAGTTGAATAATTTTGTTGCGCATTTTCTCTTTTTCTATCTAAATAAAATTAATAAAAAACACGATTTAGTTTTGTCCTTTTAAACCAGCAGAGAGATTTACCAGAAAATTATCACAGGATTAAAATCAACAAAAATACCTTGTGGTCTTCAGCCAATTTCATAACGTCGGCATCTGACTTTTCTTGCTCCGCAGCAGCCAACTGCACTGAGCTATTTCTAGCAGCATTCTGACAAAAAAAAAGATACATAGAGTTGGTAAACTGATTGAATGATCATTCATACTATATCAAATTATAAGAAACAAATGATTTCACACTATACATGGGAAAATATTGACATTTTAAAGATGAAACCCTTTTTATTTGGAGATATATTTAAATTTGTGTGAGTACATGTACATATAAAGCAGGACATGATGTTCCAAAAATTCTGCCAAAGAATAATAATAGGTGCAGCAATAGAGTGGAACCTTAAATAGACATTCACAAAATTTTGCAATATGGAAATTTACATACAAAAGAAACCATTATTTTAAATTAGATATTGAAATCACCCCCAAACTCATAATTCAATAATACCATTAATTTGGACTATAATATTATACCTCAAACCCGGAATCAGATTATACAAAAACTATTAATATGGGTGATAATATTAAAATTATTTTCAAACCCAAAATCAAAAAATAGCACCATCTCAAACTCAGCAGTGCATCTAGTGCAAATGTGTGTGTGTGTGTGAGAGAGAGAGAGAGAGCACATGCAGTGGTATCACAGAAAAGATACTTTTTCAAATCATTGGGAAAAAACCAAAGCCAAGCCTTTTCTAAAATTTCTGAAGCAGAGTGATTGGTGTCTATTCAGATGCATATGGCATAATTAACTCAGCTAATGGTTTTACTTTACCACGTATAGTGGGCTTTGAATTCCCTCGAAGGGTTGACAGTTCAAAATTAGCATATTCTGTAAACCTGAACGCTAGTTGAGTGTGCAACTGACAATTTCTCATCTACAAAAAGTTTGTCATCAAATATTCTAATTTTAGTTTGGAAATAACATAGATAAGGATATGCTAACCTCTGTACTATTTAGTCATAATATCAGAATGTTATCCTCCTCAATTATTTATTTAGATGAGCTGTGAAAAGAAGAACTGCATAAGATACCTTTTCAATATCTTCAAAAAGCTGCCTTCTATCATTTTCATTTTTGGCCTCGCGTTGTTCCAACTCTGATCCACGCATCTCAAGCTCTCTTTTCTGAGATTCCACTTGGAGTTTAAGTTTTTCATGGTCATTAAATAGCTTTTGGAAGTGGTCCCTAGCACTTGTTTCAATTTTCTGCATCTCTGAAATGCAAAGAGACGAGATATAATCAATTTCTCTTAATACCAGGAAGAATATGGAATTCTGCAACTATCTAAACTTAACTGCTTGAAGCATTAATCACAAAATAAAAGGTGTTCCTTCACTTGTAGCAATCCAGTAGTACAAAATGATCATGATTCAACATTAGAAACTACACCTTCATTATAAGCACGCAGAAGCCTATCTCTCTCTTCCATCAACTTGTTGAGTGCGACTGAAGTCTCACTGCACTTCTCCTGCATCTCTTGCACATGTTTATTTTTTATCTCAATAATGTTCGTGAGATTGGATACGAGTTTGTTTTGCTTTCTAGCTTCTTCTTCCATGATTTCAGAGATTGACTTTAGATCTCCAATTTTCCGTAAGTGCTCTCCGATGATATAATCTGCTCTATAGTCATCAGCACGAGCAACCCAACAATACACTCCAGACTTTTTATCATTATTAGCAAACCAGTCCTTTTTCCCATGGTGATCTGCCTCATAAGCCTTTTCAAATGACAGAGCATTATGTAAACCTTGCCAATCTTTCTGGAACTCCACAACAGCACTTCCTGAATGACCTTTATAATTCCATAGTGGATGAACCCTTGTGGGGTTAAAACCTCTTCTAATCAACTCATCCCTGAACTTTGATCCACTGGCTCCAACAAATTTTCCATTCTCGGCCTTTGTAGTTGGAATGTTGATAACAATGCCTGTCCAAGGCCACACAAGCTTCTCATCATGGCTGCAACTGTTGATAGGATCATTCTCCTCTTTTTTTGGTTCAGATGTGCTTCCTGCATCTGTTAAATCTTTCACCAAGTATTTAGCCAGTGCCAGGTGGTTTGCCTTTATCTTAACTGATCTTTTGTTTGATGTACTGTTGCCCACCCCAGAAGCATGCTGTAGGAGATCCCTGTATAGATAATCTTGCTTTTTCTTTTTGGGGCAAAAGGGACAAGTAAAAGTCTCATCTGAAATTTTCACAGGATACTTTCCTTTCTTCAGTTCTTCATAAGATTCAGCTTCAAACTCATCCATTTCAGAATTTCTCATGTCTGTGTCCCCATCTGAACTGTTCTCCAATGTACTTCCCATTGAATTCTCTTTGGAGTACCTATAATTTAGAAAAACATAGAAAGAAACTATAACTAGCCAGAAATAATTGTTGGTAAAATCCAGATAGTACTGCCATTCATTTGCAAGCTCTTTGCCACAAACAATCTATCATGTGAAATACATAAGCATGATTTCAGGTTTACTAGAGTCTGTAGTCCAGTCAAACAGAACACAAGGAATTAATTTAAGCTCGACTTGGGAGCATGCTATAACTTCAAAGCTCCGAGAGTAACAAAAGAAAATATCAATATGGAAAAGTATTTCACAGTAATGCCTCAGTTATTTTAACGACTTATTTAAGAATACTAGAACTTATTATATGCTCGAGAGGAACTATCAGCAACAGAAAACAAGATTCAAGTCAAACAAATAACTAATTTCAACAGATTTTTTCAGCTTAATCTCAGCCTATCTGTCAAACGACTGAGGAGCAAAGGCAAAGAAGACACAACTCAGAGGCAGCCAAATTCTTGGGAGAAAGATTAAAATGGAACACGCTATGCCAAATGGTTCAAGAAACGTACACATTGGCAAGAGAAATAGAAAACAAAAAGCTTAAAAATGTAATCAAGCCACAACAGGAGTACGGATGCATTTCAAGCTCTCACATCAAATTTGGGGAAAGCTCCGGAAAGTATGGTAAAATAACCTCAAACTCGCCTTAAATCTATTAAGAAAAACTGGTTCTCGCTCAGTTTCACAAACAAAATGCACAGTCAATCAATAATAACATAATTTAAGGCCAAAATCACATAATGCAACATATTAGTAACACATTGACATCTCTTTTGCTTTTGTGAATTTCAGGAATGCAAAAAGGAAAATTTCGTTTGAAACGAAAAAACAAAAAACCTAAAACAAAAATGATCCAAATGCAATACTTTTATCACCTCCAATCGATGAAAAAGGAATGAGCAACGCTCATGCAAAGATATCTAAGCAAAAGGCATATCAGATAAAAGGCAGCTCACAAAACCAAAAAAAAAAATTCAAAAATAAACAATAAAATGAAAACCTAAATACGCATGCAAGAACAGAAAAGGGCGAAAATGGACCTGAGAAGAAGAGGATAAAATGCCGGCAAGCAGAGACGATCAGCAGTGAAAAAAACAGAGCTCAAGATTGGGAGTGAACTTCATGGAGGAAATCTGCTGAGAACTGAGAAAGTTGAAGGTTTAGAGGGATTTGGGGTTTTGAGTCAGTGAAGCAAAGAGGAAACTTGGTAGTGGAAGAGAAAACGTTGCATACGTGAAATGTTAATGTGGCGTGGAATTGGACGGCGACGTAAGTAAACTTGCAGCGCGTAGCATTTGACGACTGTGCTCTCGCTCCCTTTTGCAGCTTTGTTACAGAATACAGTACTCATATCAGAGACAAGTGACACGTAGTTTTGTCAATGGCGTTTTTGCCAACACTCAATGATCGTAGTGGGATTTCCCTTGAACTAAAAGAATGAAACGTGGTGGACAAAGAATTTTTTAACCCGTCGAAATTTCCCATTAACGGCCGGAACCGCTTTTCTCCATTTTCAAGCTTCTCTGATGATAAGTAATAGAGTGATTTTTCAAAAAACACAGAAAGTTCTAAATTAAATAGTACCCACGATTAAAATATGTGGTTACGTGAAAAAATTTACGAGAACAATTTATTGAATCATCAATATCAAACCGATCCTAAAAAATTTCATGTAACGTGAACAAAAATTTTCTATACTTATTAATTACTTTTGGCATTCCAACATTACATATATTATTCGCGTTGCAATAATTTTTACTCCTTCCGATTTATATTATTAGTCATTTTACACTTTAGATTTTTTATTTCTTTTACTTGTCATTTTAGAATATCAATATAATTTTTAACAATTTTTTCCTAATTTATCCTTGTAATAATTAGGAAATAGATTAACTATAATAAAGTTATAAGTTGGTTGAGTAATTAAAAAGAAAGAAGATTTTATTATAAATTGAAAGGGATAAATTAGTTATTTAGTAATACATTAAATGTCTTAATGGTTTTGATGAAAAATCTTAAAATGAATAGTATTAAGAACCGAAGCGAATATATGAAGTTGTAGAATTCTGAAGTGTTTGCGTAATGAAACCGGGATCTTATACCTCCACAAAAAAGGTATATTACTATTGTACCAATTGGTACAATAATTATTAATGACTACAAACAGTTTATAGTAGTATACAGGTCTTATAAGGGGCAAATTTTATAAATGTACTAAAATGGAATAAAGATTACACAAAATACATTCTAAATCAAAATTGACATTCCATACCAACTTTAAACTTCCCATTTACAGATAATACGTCCTATATAAAGACAAATTCCTCCCCAAAACAAAACGTGATCATCAAATTGCAAATTTCGTTCCTCAATAATTCTCTCTTTTCTCTCAATAAAAAACACAGCAGATCTAGGTTTTCAACAAAACAAAACGCGATTTCTTCACATATACATCAATCAAGTAAGAATACGAGCTCATTTAGTTTGAATTTCGAAGTACAAGCATGTATTTAACTTGAACCGAATTGAATTTTGATTTTGAAAACCTAGAGAATGAAATGAATTCCATTGTGTATCACAAAGTTTGATAAAATATCTGCAATTATTGAAGGTAAACTATATTTTCTTTCTGTAAATGTGGTAGAAAACTGGTAGACTGTTGGTATTTGGTAGAAACTTATGTTATTTTAACACACTTTTATTATTATTAATCTGTACATGAACTTGATGTGCTTTTTCTTTGATTTTTAATTGATATATGCATTGTTGGTAAACAATCTAGCATGAATGAGGTTGTTTTGTTGAGAAGTTGTTCAAATACCAGGTTCCTACCAGCTCTCTACCAACTCTCTACTATGTTTGAAAAAAATTGATTCTAACAAGATACCGGTTAAATACCAGATACCTACCAAATTATTACAAGATGCATAAAATACAAGCTAATACAAATTAGTTACTAGTTACTTACCCAGATTCTAACAAGATGCAGAAAATTACAAGCTAATTCCAATTGGATACTAGGTACCCACTAGATTCTAACAAAATGTAGAAAACTAAAATATAATAATAGTTAGATACCAGTTACCTACCACATTCTAACAAGATACAAAAAACTACAAGCTAAAACTAGTTAAATACCAGTTACCTACCAGTATCTAACAAAATACAAAAAAACTACAAGCTAATATCAGTTATATACTAATTACCTACGAGATTCTAACAAAATGTAGAAACTACAAGCTAATACCAGTTACATACTAGTTACCAACCAGATTCTAACAATCATGATTTCTGTCCTAGATTAGTTCAAATGCATTTATAATTGTTTTATATCATGCAATGATGGTTTTTTTACTACTAGATTAGAAATTCAAATATGAATTTGACATTTTAATCCATATTTGGAATATCTGGTAAACTGTTGGTAAAATGCTGGTTTTTTTCCAATTCTCATCTTTACATATAATCTCGCTTGCTTCTTTAGGTTCCACAACAAAGGAAGAAGATGATATGACTGTGATGGATGAAAAGCAAAATGACATACACCTTGAAAGAGAACATTGTTCTTATAATTCAGCCATTGTGCATCATTTACAAGATGAACATTCCGTCTTCCCATCTTTCTAGATTAAATTATACAAACTCAAATAGAAACTTGTTGTCAATCACTTCAAAAATCATTATAAATTATGTTTTTTCCATGTCAATACTAGACTACTACCAGGTTCCTACCAGATTGGACCTACAAAATACATTGCTTTCAATTTCATCGGATTTGTAGGTCTTTAACTTTTCAAACCACACAAAATAGCTGCAAAAATTGCTTCCAATTGATTTTTTAAATAACAATTTATATATACAACAATCGTATTCTAGTAAAAGTTCAAACATGCATTAAAATAAAAACGATTACATGCAATAAATGTTCATTTCGAAAGGGAGCCTTGACTATCAAACATTTCAATAAGTGTTCTGAACATGTCATCCTCACTCTCTATATTGTTTGCTAATTTTTACTCATCATGCTTGTATGAAATGTAAGTGAGCCTCCTTCTTTATTGATAGATATCCCTTCAATCTCAAAATCAATATAGCTCAAAACATAAACATTGTAATCACTGAAAATTTTAATACGAAGAAGATTAAGTTAGCATGCATTTGAGATAGGAAAAACACAAATAGATTAGTTCATTTTAGTGATTACAATGGATTAATACTAGATTTTTCATAGTTTGAGGTCTGAACAATCTAAATACTAGATTCCTACCAGTTAACTACTAGATTAGTGTATTAAAGCAATTACAATGGATAAAAACTAGATTTTTAAAAGATTGAGGCTTTAATAACCTGAAAATGGATTGCTATTAGTTAACTACCAAGATAGTTCATTTTAGTAATTACAATAAATAAATACAAGATTTTTAAAAGTTTGAGACTTCAACAACCTAAAAACTAACTTCTCACCTGTAAACTACTAGATTAGTTCATTTTAGTGTTTACAAAAACTTTAAAATAGTTTATTAAAATATCAGAAGATACAACAACATAAAAACTAGTTCACTACTCGTTAACTACTAGATACCACAAAGGGATAAATACTAGATACCTACTACTTAATACCATATAAGTACATTCCAAGAAGTACATAATTTAAAAACCAAAAGATTCAAAACAGTTCGAGGCATGAAAAACAGAAAAATAAAATTCCTACCAGTTAACTACTAGATAAGTAAATTTCAGATGTTACAAAAATTGAAACAAAAAATAGGTTTTCATTACATAAAGGAACCCAAACAACATAAAAAACTAGAATCCTACTAGTTAACTACCAGAGAAAAACCAACAAACCAAGGCCCTATTCTCTTCAACTTCTAAAAGTTGAACAAAACTGAACTTAACTTAACTTAATTTAAATGAACTTATTTCAGTGTAAATTTATAAGTACACATAGCTGAACTGAACTTAAATGAACTGAACTTAATTTAATTTAACTGAATTAAACTGAACTTAACTTAATTGAATCGTAGTTGAATAGAACATGACCTAAATATAACAATTCATTCAAGCAATTATAATGGATAAGAATTGTAAGACATAGATGCTTAATAAAAATAAATTCTAGATTCATACCATACAAGTTCACTTAAGCAAAATACAAAAGGATAATCCTGCCATTATAAAAATTTGAGGCTTCAACAACATAAAAACTAGATTCCTACCAGTTAACTACCAGATAAAAACCAACAAACTAATTATAACATTTCATACAAGCAATTTACAATAGACAATAATTAAAATTGTAAGAGATTGATGCTTCAACAACATCAATATTAGACTCCTACCAGTTAACCACCATACAAGTTCACTTGAGCAGAAATAAATGGATAAATCTCCATGTTAAATAGTTTAAGGCTTCAACAATAAAAACTAGATTCCTACCAGTTAACTACTACATAGACCATTATTGTAATTAAAAAAATACATAAATCAGATTTTCAATACAAAAGAGTTATTAGAAAACATAAATACTAGAACACTACTAGTTCACTACTAGATTTCTACAAGAAATTTACAAAAACAAGTTTAAAACTAGACATATACCAAATATCTACTGATTTAAAATTTGAGGCTTAAAATTCTAAAAATTAAATTCCTACCGATTAACTACTAGATTAGACCATTATTGTAATTAAAAAAATACGTAGATCAGATTTTCAAAAAGAAAGAGCTACTAAAAAACATAAATACTAGAACAATACCAGTCAATACCAAATACCTACAAAGAAATTTACAAAAACAAGTTTAATACTAGATAGATACCAGATATCTACTGATTAATAATTTGGGGCCTCAAAAATGTAAAAACTAGATTCCTACTAGTTAACTACTAGATTAGACTATTATTGTAATTAAAAAATAGGGTAAATTTCAAAAAAGTATCATGTGATTTTGATCATTTTCAAAAGAGGGCATGTGAAATTTTAGATCTCAAAATAAGGTCTGTGGTTTAAAATCGTTAACAAATCAAGGCATTTTTACTAAGTTAAATTGATGACTTGCATAGAGTATTTTGGTAAAGTCACATCTACTTTCTTATTTTAACAAAACCCTCGACTCTTCTTGTTCCTTTTCCCGGCACCTCCTCCTCCACCCTTTTCCCGGCACCTCCACCTCCGGCATTATCCCTAACCAATCCCACTCCTTCGTCGGCCCTTCTCATCGCTACGCTCTTTGCTATCAATATTGCTTGTAAATCTGTCAAATTGAATTCGAATCTTTAAGCCGAATCTATAAAATTTTGCTTGCTATTAGTCTCGTCTTCTCTTCCCCTCTTTTGTCACTTGGATCGTAAGCTCTATTTTCTTCCTTTTACTAGTATCGCTCAATTTGCAAAGAGAGATCGGTGAGAGAGAAATGGCCGCAGAAGAGGGACAAATCATTGGCTGTCACACTGTTGAGGCATAGAATTACGACTTGAGAAGGAAAATCTAACCAAACAGCCATTGGTTATAGATTTCACTACTTCATGGAGGTTTGAGTGGAGATATTGTGCTGGCCGAAGTCGTAATCCACGAATCTGGGGATTTGAGTGGAGATTTGGTGATGGTTAAAGTCATAATCCACGAACCCAGATTTCTCCTCCACGAATGCGGTGTCGTTTTTGGGCTTCTTACATACAATTTGAGGCTTGGTGACGCTCAATTGAAGCGGGTGGTGGCTGGGTTAATGTGTGGCGGCCATTTCTAATGGTGAGTGAGGTTGAACTAGACTGCTACAAGATTAAATTAAAATGAAAATTGATAAGCAAAATATAAATTTACAATAGATTAATGAAAATTGAAATTGAACAGCGAAATCCACAGAGAAAGAACAAGTGCAGAATATAGAAGATAAGAGAAGTGGAGGTTTGAGGAAGTTCATAAGTTCAACCATTAATGGAGTAAACGTTAATTTCCCAATAAAACGCAACATCTCGAATTTGATTTTGAACCAATTTAACGGCAGTTTCTTCGATTAGGATTACGCTGAGTAGAAGAGATGTATTTGTTGCTGAGTTAGGTTAGGTAATGAAGAATCACAAGTAAAGAATTGAAGAATAATGATTACTGAGTTGCTGAGTTTGTTGATTGAAATGAACGAGTTAGGTTAGGTAGCTAAATTTGTGAATGAGTTAACTCAGTTGAAAAAAAAATTAGTTTTCCAAAATTACCCTTGTGCCACGTCAGCATTTTTAATGGTATTAACAAAAAATCCCTTATTTGCTAACGGTTCGAAACCTCAGACACCCTTTTGAGACTCGTAATGCCACAAGCCTTCTTTTGAAAATAGTCGAAATCATAGAGTACTTTTTTGAAATTTACCCTAAAAATACATGAATTAGAATTACAAAATGAAAAGAGCTATTCAAAAACATAAATACTAGAACAATACTAGTTCACTACTAGATATCTACAAGAATTTACAAAAACAAGTTTAATTCTAGACATATGCCAGATATCTACCAAATAGATATCAAATACTCAATTGAAACATATACGTACCACATTATTACCTGATATATACCGTATCTATAAAAATGGCTAGATCAATCAAATTTCAAAACAAAAAAAAAACAAACAAATACAGTTTGAAAAATGAAAAAATGTACCTCAAGCTTGGGTGCCTCTTTTATTTCTTTTGATGGACTAGCCTTCGATGTAGTTGAAGCAGACTTCGTTGCCTTCTTTGGAACAGACGCACTTTTCTTTTGAGACGAAGCTCTCTTAGGCGCCATAACTATAATGAATAAGAGCAAAAAAATGGTGAAAATTGAAGAAATAGAGTGAAAATCGATAAACAAAAGATTCAAATCGAAAAAAAACCGTACGTAGCAGAAAAATGACGAACAAAGATGTTGAGAATAGGTTAGAACTTCAAAATGCAACAAAGAGATGAGAAATAGCAAGAAACAAATAGCAAAAAGAAGTTAGGAAATAGTTGAGAATGGAGACAGTGGAGAGTCAGTTTTGGAGGATGTGAAAGGTTAAAGAGGAAGCATGGACAGAGAGAATGAGGGAGGAAGGAACGTGTGAAAAATATTATTGATTAATTTTGGAACAAATAAGTAATGGGTCAAAACTTGAACAGAAAATTGTTGGCAAAACAGATCATTTTTTACAAATTCTCTTTTATAAGACTATAATTGTTAATTTATGTATTAAGCATGAATATATAAATTTGGTTGTGACTTATGGTACTTATTAAATAAAATTATATATTGAATGAATATTAATTATAAAATATTATTTTTTGTTTATTAATTTTTCTTCACTGCTATATATCTTAAACTAAATTTGAAATTTCAACAGAAAATATTTTAATTGTACGTTACTTTAAGATCAAAAAATATACTATATATTTTATAGATAGTGGTAATGTCTTCAAAAGACTTGTTTTTTTTTTATGTTTTATCTAGACATGGCCAAATTAAACAGGAACCGTCTAAACCGGATCGAACCGAACCGGGTCAAAACAAGACCGAACCAAACCGGGTCAAAACCGTATCGAACTGAACCGGGATGGAACCATATAAGGTTTAGGTTTAGGTTCATGAAAGTTACGAATCGAAACCGGCGGTTCCGGAACCGTGACCATGTCTTGATATACATATATTTGTATGTTGAAAACATACAAAAAAAAATGTAAATATTATGAGTAGTACAATAAATGAAATACCTTGTTATAATGTATTTCATTATTAGTGAGATGACATGTATGTGTATTCATTGTTTTATTCATAGGCTCTACTTATCAATATTGAAATTATATTTTATTAATTAAAACGATATTCAACCAAGTTAACCGCATACATGATTGGTTTTTTAATTATGGCTTTCATTAGTTTAATTTTTTTAAATCAAGTTATATCATTGTACAAGTAATAAATTAGTAGCTTAATGTTGAAGTATGATATTTGTAATGATTTAAAACAAGATATATATGTTTTTTACATATTTAAGATAATATATTCTCTTGTAACATATATTAATGTTAACATGAATTAAAACTCAAATGTTTAAAATTAATATTAATTAAAACTTAAATATCTAAAATAAAAAATCTAACATATATTAAGATTTGAACCGGAACCGGAACCGTACCTAAACCGAGTCAAAATCTTGTTTAAACTTGAACAGAAACTAGCGGTTCCGAACCGAAATCGGAACCGGTGGTTCCACCCTATATAAAGTTTAGGTTTAGGCTCATGAAAACAATGAACAGGAACCAGTGGGTTCCGGAACCATGGCTATGTCTAGCTTTATCTTTGAAAACAAAAATATATCAAACACACAATTATGAGTGTACAACTGTTTTATTTCTTCGGTATTAAATAATAGTTTTTAAAAAATAACGATTATTAATTATTACTTGTACATGATTCAAGCACAAAAAGTAACCACCAACAACAAAACACTACTCCGGTATCCATTAGTAGAAATCGCAACAACATATAACTACAATGATTAAATCAATCCAAGTGTAGTAGGTAAACATATGTTTTTTTTGGTAAAGATGAGTGAAGCATGTTATAAGAGTAGAAAATAAATATAAATGACAATAGCATAGGTAACTAAGACGTGGTGCACAGACAGTAGGATATCATATATCCCCAATACTTTTATTTTACTTTTAAAAATATACATTGTCGTCTGTGAACTTATATACTTTACAAAGTTAAAGATTGGAAAATATAATCTTGGTTTTATGCTCCAATCTTCGGAATTGAATTGTGTATTGTCTTGGTTGGATTGTGTACTTGTAAGATATAATAAAGTTAGAGGGGCTAGCAGTGTGACCAGCATAACTTCTCCGATGCTTAAATTAGCGACGAAATTAAATGAGGAGACGGAAAATAATAATAATAATTAAGAATCAGATATCATATCTTTGATGTTTAAAGTCTTTATATAGGCCTCAATGACTCCTAAATTGAATAATATTAGGAGTTTTAGTTCGATAAAAATTATATTAGGAGTCTTAGTTCGATAAAAATTGTATTTGATATTACTTGTAGGATGATCCATGTTTAATTTGATTTCTATCTTGAGGAGAAATTTTGGGATTCCCATATTGGATAAGGTTTATTTCTTGGGTTATCAGAAATCCCTCCATTAGATTGTTTGAAACCTTTTAAGGTTGAATGTGTTTTTTTTGCTTAGCATACATTTTTGTAGGCTTTCATCGTTTTAACTCACTCATTGATGCGAATATGATATCCATACAATTACCATTGCGTGACGATGTAACTGTCTAAATATGTTCTCTTTTGGCTCGTCGGCTATGCGATATGTTGCCATTGGATTATTGCTTACAGTTTTGATAAGTGTCCGCTTTTGGTTCGTCGTCTATGTTTGGCGGAATTGTGCTACGGGACTCGTTAGCCGACATGTGATTTTTGTAAATTGATATCAACTCTCCCTTTGACTATGATTATCAGATGTAATGTTTGCTTTGGCCCTGTTTTCTTCAACTACACTTCAATTAAGTTCAGTTCAGTTAAGTTCAGCTATGTGTAGTTATAAATTTACACTGAAATAAGTTCAGTTCAGTTCAGTTTTATTTATAGTTCAACTTTCAGAAGTTGAAAAGAACAGAGTCTTTGTCAAATTGAATCCTTACATAAGGATATAAGTACTCTTAATTTTCGAGCTAGCGGAAACTTTGTTAACTTGAAATTCCATAAAACAAACTGATGTAAAAAATTGTATCTACTTGATAATCAGTAGTAATTTGATATGGAAATAACTAGACAAAACATGGTACTTTGATCCTTCAAAATTATTTCAAAGAAGCACATTAACTCACATGCAAATAATATTATCAAGTCATGAATTTAAACCAAGATAGAAAAGTGATGGGCACAAACTTTGGAAGATATATATATATATAACCATGTTGTTGATCTTGATCAAACCATGTCCTGTAGTGATGATCTAAATGATGAATTTCTAATAGAATATAAATCGTGTTGACATGTAAATATATACCATTAATCTGATTCATGACAGATTAACAGAGATACGAAAGAAATCATATGCAATTTCGATTTGTATTTAACAATAAAAATTATAAAACTTAGGTTATTACTTATCTTTATTAGAAATTCCCATGAATCACAATTGATCGGATGTGTATTCGATAAAGTAAATCCTCAATTTTCGAATTGTTGATGGACCAAACAGTGAATGTGATTTTGTACTTTGATTGCAAAGGTCCACATGATTGAAAAGATGAAGAATTTCAATTGGATGAATATCAATTGTATGCTTCATTGATTACTTGTTTAATTGTCGAAGCTCCTTGCAATTAAATCTAAACAAATAAGTTTCTTGCCAAATTAATTATTAGCCATGATTTTGACAGATCAAACAAATAATAATGGATTGTTATTCATGCATAACCCGAACAACAAATATTTAACTTATGTGCAAGCATTCATACATAACCTCAAATGTAGCCGTTAGTTAGAATGGTTTCATTAATATAATTAACAATTCTCCAAACATTTCCAACATTATTGTTATTTTACATGAAAAGAAGGAATCATAGTTAAACCAATACTCACCCCGGCATTACTAGTTCCCTGAAACGGATAAACTAAACCATATTCTTGAATGGGACCACGCTTATCCTCTCATCCAAACATGCCGCATCAGCACCGAGGCTCTACTTCCGCTGCATTCATCAGATAGTCCATTCGTATTACAATCTCTCTTCCTTCTTCCTTGGCCTGCTCATTCGAATCAAATTTATAGGCAAAGGTAATGTTTCCCCAATTCGACGCCACAGCTGGAACACTGAGCAAAGCATCGGCGATCATGTTTCGTCTTGGAACAGACGCCCATTTATACGACGATCCAGAGGATGTTAACATTTCCCCCTTGCTCGACAGCAAATTCGACTCTGAGAAATGTGAAGCTCTCAAGCGACTTCTGGCTCTCATCGCTCAAGGCTTTGACGTTTCCAATTTCTTCCCTCAGGTCTTGATTTCATGCTTTTTTCGGTTTTTTTGTTTGGTTAATGAGGACTGTTGAAACTTTGAGAGAGATCTTGTATTATTTATAATTGAAATAGTCATTTGTGAGTATATTGCAATATTGAGATCTTGTATTTTTTATAATTGAACTAGTCATTTGTGAGTAAATTGCAATGTTCCGAGTAATGAGTGTTTAACTTTTTGAATTATAATCTGGTAAAGTCTGTCGATAAAAGCTTCATGTTGTGCCAAAGATATTTCGTTTTCAAATCAAGTTTTGCAGTTTCTAAGATGGTTGGTTTTTCGAATCTAGTTGAAATCTAGATGGATAAATTTTGTACAGTCCTTCTCTGAGAACATGAAGAAAATATTGAAATTGATTCAATGATCAGATTTCTGAAGTAATTACAATGTGGATATGGTAAATCAGTTATGATCAAAAAATAAAAAATGGAAACATTTTTTAGCTTCTCCGTTGTTAGCCTGAACAACAAATATTTAAGTTATGATTGAGAACTGTCTGGATTCATCTCTTGGAATTATGCTACCCTTATTCAATGTGTCTCAGATTATATAGATAATGAAATAAAGGTTGAACATGGTATAGAGTTGAAACTCAGTTGCCCTTGTTATATTCTAAGCACCATTGACACCCACCATAAATAGTTGCTGGTTTTTTTCAGCTTGTATTGATATCTATGCTTTTTCTTCCCTCTGATCAAGGAAACTACAGGTTGTTAAAAATGTCGCCTCTCAGTCATTGGAAGTAAAGAAGCTGGTTTACTTGTATTTGCTGCATTATGCTGAAAAGTACGTAATGGCAATCTATTTGTGAAATTCATTGGGTCATGCTTTTTAGCTAGAATTATTTAAATTAATGGCACAAAGAAAATGCATATTGCTAATTTGTAAATAAGCATTCTGTGGGATTTACAGTTTTGACTAATTTATAGGGTGGTTTCCCTATGAAATTTTGATGTAATACTGATTGCACTTATCTATATAATACCGCTTCAGGAGAGTTTCTAACTTGGGTGATTGGATAAAATTTAGTCTATAGGACATGATTCAAGGAGTATGCTATGTTACGAATGCACATTTTTTTATTCTGAGTAAGAAGAATTTTATCCACGTTTTGACTCAATTAAAAGATTGTGCTTCAGCTATATTTTGAGGATTGACTGCTTTATCATTGAAGTAATGTGGCTTATCTTGGAATATCTTACATCTTCTTATGCATTTTCATTTCTTTTTATCTAGGCGTCCTAATGAAGCTTTACTGTCAATTAATTCCTTCCAGAAGGATTTGGGAGACACAAATCCATTGGTTAGGGCTTGGGCTCTTCGTACTATGGCAGGAATTCGTCTACATGTAATAGCACCTCTTGTCTTAGTGGCTGTCGGAAAGTGTGCCAGAGACCCATCTGTTTATGTCAGAAAATGTGCAGCTTATGCTCTTCCCAAATTTCATGATTTGCAACTAGAGGACCACTCCTCCACAATTGAAGAAGTAAGATAGCCATTTTTCTATTTGAGTTAAAATCTTAAATTTAGTGAACTAAATAATTGAAAATCGTTAGAATGTTGTCTCGTTTACAGCCTTGACTATATGAACTGAAATATTCTGTTTCCTATTCTGTATATTGTAATATGCGTGTGTCATATATCTATATCAATGAAATACAAGTACTAACTTAATAATATAGTCGTTGGTCTTCAACAATATTGTTTTCGCAGTTACTATATTATGCTAGTTTCTTCATGGAAGAGTATGCAGATATGGTTTTATAATGTCCATCTGTTGATAGTCTTTTTCTATTAATTGCTAATTCTGTTGGCGCGCTGTTATCAATTATATCCTTTCTATGCAGATTATTGGTGTATTGTTAAATGACCATTCTCCTATAGTAGTTGGAGCTGCTGCTTCTTCATTCACTTCTATTTGTCCAAATAATTATTCTTTAATTGTGAGAAACTATAGACGGCTTTGTGAGGTTCTACCTGATGTGGAAGAGTGGGGTCAAATAGCTCTAACTGAAATCTTGTTGCGCTATTCAATTGCAAGGCATGGACTGGTAAAAGATTCTATTATGTTCGCTTTATACTACAAGGAAAGTTCCCAAGGTGAGATGGATAGTTCAGATGCTGAATTTTCATTAGAAAAAGATGGAATTTCTATGACTTCTAACTATGATACCGAGTTGGCAGGTTTGATAACCAAGTGTTATATCGAAGGGCCTGATGAATACTTATCACAATCAAGTTATTTGAACAATATTTCCTCTAAATTTAATGGTGCAAAGTTTACATCTGCAAGAAGTAATGGTGATGTGAAGGTCCTACTGCAGTGTACATCACCATTGCTATGGAGTAACAATAGTGCAGTTGTATTAGCAGCAGCTGGTGTCCATTGGATAATGGCACCACAGGAGGATGTCAAAAGAATAGTGAAACCACTTTTGTTTCTGCTGAGATCTTCGAATGCTTCAAAATATGTGGTACCTAGCATTTCCTTTGTTTATAGTCTACATATATATGTATGTATATATATCACGATGTTCACCTATTATTGAGTTTATTATACTATGTAATTTTCTCCTTTTATTTTTCATCTTTTCTTTGTTTGCTGTCTCCCTACAAGGGCCTCTGAATACTAAATGCAATGCATGCGCAAAATTAAGGTCATGTAGTGTGAAATGTTACTAAGTTTGCAGGTATCAGTAATTAGTGATAAAAAGATCATCTTGGCTGATTTTCTATTATTTGAACCATGCATAAAGTATGCAAGTATTTCCAATGCAACATGGACTTACTTAAATGGTTGATGTTAGTTTTACGTTGTAATGTGATACAAGTTGTATGTTTTGATCTACCTATAGGTTCTCTGCAACATTCAAGTGTTTGCTAGAGCAATGCCTTCCCTCTTTGCTCCTCACTTTGAAGATTTCTTCATAACCTCATCTGATTCATATCAAATAAAAGCCTTGAAGCTTGAGATTCTCTGTTCTATAACAACAGAAGTATCTTTCTCATCCACCTTGAAAGAGTTTCAGGTATATACTTTTTTTATCATTTCTTTTATAGTTAAGTGGGTTGGTGCCTTCTACTTGTTGGTTTGACTTATTGTTGTTCTCTTGTTTTGAAAATAATCATCAGGATAATATTACATAATGAAAAATGATATGAAACAAGGATATCTTTTGTGTGTATATTTGATGTGATTTATCGATGAATAGCCAGGTAATGAATGATAAGGAAAAAAATTCAATCAAAGGACAGGGAAGATGATCCCTTTTTTCTTGTGATAACTAAGACTACATGACAAGTTATACCAGAAAAAAAATTCTTTGTAGAAGAGGAAGTTAATCACATGATAGATACTTATTCGTAAGTTTGTAAAATCACATTGATAGGATTGTGGTGGCTTCAAGGACGGCACATATTTTGGTCACTCAAGATAGTGCTGGAGTAGTGGTACAAGGATTGAGGACTTTGTTTGTTACGAAAAAAATTAAGCCAAAACATTTATTTATACATAGTTCTCAGAGGCTCATGAGGTGCCCTCCTTGTCCTAGGCGGTCAAAGCGCGGCCACCTTAAATAGCTAGGCTCCTAAGTGCTTTAAAACTAAAAAAAATGTATCACCTATTTTTTCAGCATGTTACAATACCTCCCTGCTTTCTTACCCTCTTATTTCCAGCAGGCCTCTCCTCCTTTTTGTTTCCAGCAGCTTCTCCACCCCTTATCCCTGTTTTCTAATCAGGCTTCTCCTCCTTCTCGCTGATCTCTATTTTCCGATCAGGTTTCCTGCTATTTCCAATTATTTAGTGATTTGTAATCCAAAACTTAAATACACTTTTGAGAAATAGATGTGGAGAAGAGTTAGGCTTGAGGCCAAATATAGCAATTTTAAGGAGAGTTTGACTTAATTCAGCCACTTTATTATAATGTGTCTACCATATATTAGTGAATGAAACGAAAAGAGATGACATGTTATGCTTTCATTAACCAGGGAAATTCTCTGTTATCTGCTCCTGTTTCTAATTAGAGACTATTTCTTTAATATAACATTGATGAAAATGATAAAATCATTTTTTCTCTCAATATATCCACATTTCATATAAATTAGTTTTCACAAACTAAAAACACAAATAAAATTAGGGAATAGTCATTATCTAGAATCACTCAAATCTGATAGCTTTTATTCAATGGGTTGATTGTCCTTAGATATCATAAAAGATTCATTCTATATATATTACGAAATATTTTCAGTTTTTGGATTTTAAATGACTTGTTTTTCTGTTGTGGATTATTATGACTTGTGATATTTCTATTGTTTTAGTTTATAGCCATTATATATTTTTTTGGAATTTTCCATTACTATAATTTTTTTGGTAAAACTATATACTATTGCTTTTTTTTTGTTCCGGGTGTGTGCTTATTTTACACTTTGTGCGAAGGCGACAGGCAAGCCACTTGCTTGAGAGGCTTCGACTACTATGATTGTATATTCATGTTTAGAGATATTGGGAGTTGGGACTGAATAATATAACTATTTAGGACTTCAATGTGTGATAGTAGACGGGTTAATTTGTTTAAATAGAAACTTACTAGTTGGCTTCAAATAGATCATTATGTGATAACTCCGAAATGGATTACCACTAAGTTCAAGTTAATAGGTAAGGCTCATCAGTAAATTTTACTATCTATTACATACTCTTGTGCATGAATCCCTCTTGGGCTTTGAGCGTGCACCAACAAGTTCATTTTATCTTTTGATAAATATATAGGGGTTGTCACTCAAGACTCGAATACTCTAGTAGGCTCTGGTAGACTGATACTATATTAAGGAACCATCATTTTTCTTATCTCTGACAACTGTTCTCTCACTAATTAGTTGCATATATACCAGGGCAGGTTAAAAGCTGAATAACACAAAGTTTCGTTGCATATAAGTCATTCTGATTCAATATGCACACAAAATCATGAATCTGAGCATGAATATGCATAATACATAATATAATCGTTTCTCAACTCTTGTTTGTATGATATAATTTTGATGTGACCCACACCATAAATTTCCTTTGTGTATATGTGGCATTTACTTATGTGATTATCGATTTTTTTCCAGGATTATATTATAGATCAAGACAGGAAATTTGCTGCTGATACTGTTTCTGCAATCGGTTTATGTGCCCAACGTCTTCCTGGAATTGCTGATAAATGCCTGGAAGGGCTTTTGGCTTTGACTAGGCAAGGTCTGTGTTCAGTTACTTTAGTGAGTTTATTTGTACCATGTGGAAAATCTATACTAGTTCCTGAAGTAACATATTTGTTGCAGAATTTCGGAGCAGTGACTTCGCATCCATTGATGGAGAAGCAGAGATTTTAGTTCAAGCAATAACATCAATAAAATCAATTATTATGCAGGATCCTTTTAACCATGATAAGGTAAATGTTTGTTTTATGATGTTTATGGTTTTATAGTGGTACATAAGCTCAGTGGCTAGTTTTAGGGAAACCATTTTATAAGTACGAGGCATGCTCATTTTTTTAGAAGGGACATAGACACAGACACTAGTATTTGAACCTGCTATCAGAGCCTGGACACCTTATGTTTCGTCACATTCAAATTGTGTCCTGAACATTTCAGGGTCTAGATGTCCAACATTGGAAGGGTGGTTAATTAGAATTTCTCATTGTTGAGTTGTATACTAATTGACGGTTGGTAATTGTAGCATGTGAGGCAATCCTCCCTTTGAGGTACCTTTTAAGGGTGACCAAAGTGAGACCCAAATTTCTTACAAACACTAATTATTTGTGGTGAATTAGGATCTGTATAAGGCTCTATCTAGATCAAAAGTTGTCAATCAAAATGCATGGGGTTTTTGTTTATTTTCTTGGGAGAGGTCTCGGTAATGTCAACTTCCTTGTGTTATTGTGTTTCATATGCAATAATGTAGAATAGTTGGAGTTGAATCCTGACACTCGTATGTGTTAGGCCTTTTAAAATCTAGCATTACCTTTAGTAAAAGTGGGTTCATTGAATTATTGTGGGTTTTTGGCGTTGGTGAACTTTTTAGGATATAAAAGCAATATGTTGTGTGTTGAGGGTGATTATTTCGTAGTTGATTGCTCTATTTTCTTACCTCTGGAGGTTTTTAATTTATTCCAGGAGTACACCTTATCCTGTAAGTTTCATTCGGTATTTTCTTCTTTGAATCTTCTTTTCTTAAGATTGTGAAACTTTAATTTTCTCATGTTGTCCCTCTTGTTTTTCAAGCTTACTAAATTTTGATATCATTTAGAAGAAACATTGGATGTTTGGAATAGAACTTGTATGGAGGCAGTTATATGTTTATTTTGCATATGTAGACTTTGATGTCTTTATATTACTGGGTATAGTAATCACTTCATGTACTCCTGTGTGGATTGTCATTTTGAAATCCTAATAGTATCTGTTCTCATAAACGTATATTTTGTGTTACAGTGCTAATGCTGTGATTGTACATGAAGTTGCTTTTTTTTTTCTTGGGTGGAAATGGAGATTGGTCCGACTGGTGCCAAAATACATTTTTTTGCAATTGCAGATGAATCATAATCTGAATCAATTTAAAAATGAATTTGAATTCTGAGCTGTGCCAGAATACTTATCAAATAGCTGTAAATATTGCCAATCTTTGTGCAAACTGTTATTTTGGTTTATCAAAGACCATTACATTTTGAAATGTATGCATTGTTGGCCATGTATAATGCAGAACAAAAATCCCTTACAATTTATAGTTTTGTTTAATGTGTTTAACAACAAGATATTTAGTCATTTATTTCTTTCTAAAGTCGTTTCCCTCTTGATGAACAACTTAGGTATCGTAAACTGTTTGAATTCTGTGGTAGTGAGAACACTCTTGTAACCATGTACAATAATGATAAATTGAGTTTCATTGTCAAAAGATTTTCCTGATTTCAGTTGATTTTTTAGATACAAAGCATCAACAGTGTCACTTCGTTTTTCTATTTTTCCATGTTTTTTTTCTGCAGTTATGTCATATGACATTTTTTTTTCTGAAGGTTATAGTTCAGTTGGTTCGTAGTTTGGATTCAATCAAGATACCTGCAGCTCGTGCAGTAATAATTTGGATGATAGGAGAATATAACAAATTAGGGGAGATAATCCCAAGGATGTTAACCACTGTACTTAAGTATGTTGCATGGAGTTTTTCTTCAGAAGCATTAGAAACAAAAATTCAGATTCTTAACACAATTGTAAAGGTACGTAAAAGAAACTGTTCTTGGTCTTTTCTTTAAGTCTTCATAAATTTGTGTTGTGGAATATGATTTATGTTCAAAAAGTTTCTGGATATTCCCATTTTTTAATGTTCTTTGCGCATTTTGTAATCCTAATGGTAAAATATATCTCTATCATTAGATTCAATGCTATAGGAATGAAATGTGCCTCATATTCTGAATGCGCAGGTGCTACTGGGTGCAGATAATGAAGATCTTTGTACTCTCAAAAAAGTAGGAAGCTATATGCTCGAACTTGCTGAGTTTGATTTGAACTATGATGTTCGTGACAGGGCTCGCCTTCTTAAGAAACTTCTTTCTTCACAATTAGAATCTCAAGAAGTTCAACAAGATGTAAATTCTCCACCTCAAAAGGAGGACCTATTGCATGTGCTTACAGAGCACATTTTCCCGGGCAAAAGAAAACAGTTGTCTTTGAAGCCTACTAATTATCGAATCTATCTTCCTGGATCTCTTTCGCAGATTGTCCTTCATGCAGCCCCTGGATATGAACCTCTCCCAAAACCTTGTACTATACTTCATGATGAACTTAGCCAGCTTTCAAAAACTATCCATGAGACTGATTTGTTGGGGGAGGAAATAGATGGTTCCGTTACATTATCAGGATCATCAGATCAAGAAGCTGAGTCTGATTATAGCTCAGAACGTTCTGTTACTGAATCAAGTGGCAGTGATAGCACTTACAGTGATGAATCTAATTCTGCAAGCGAGAAAGGAAATAATGCTGATTCAATGATTCAGGTGTCAGATGTTGTGGATGCCCATATGGAGCAGACTGGTGGTTCTCATTTGGGGGAACTGATGTCCAATAGAGCTCTGGAATCATGGTTGGACGAGCAACCTGAAATTTCAAACCCAAGTACACCAAACTATGATCAAGTTCGTAGATCTTCAGCTAGAATTACCATTAAGGATATTGGAAGCCGAGTTAAACCTAAAAGCTATGGACTCTTGGATCCTGCAAGTGGAAATGGCTTGAAGGTGGATTATTCATTTTCTTCTGATGTTTCAAGCGTATCACCTCTACTTGTATGCATCGATGTATCTTTTGAAAATTGTTCCACTGAGACCATTTCAGAACTAAATTTGGTGGATGAGGAATCACAAAAAGCTTCAGATTCTATTGACAGGTGAAGTTTCTTTTTGCTTCTTTTAAATTTATGACATGTTTCAAATGGTCAAGGTATCGTGCTAGTCAAGTCGATTGTGATAAATTTTTTTTTATTTTGGACAGGACTGGTTAATCTTGATCAATTTTTTGTTATCATACATACTTTATTAACTTCTTGGTTATTAAATTTTATTCTACACCCTAATATACAAAGTTGCATAAAATCAATCCAGAATTTCACTGTTAGAATTCCTCTGTCAAAAAATTCGATCCTCTTTTCAGAATAGCGGATTGGTGCACATTACTATATCAGCCAGCAAACGTTGGTGAAAACCGAAAAATATTTCTTTTCTGCAGCATTACTCTAATTTACCTTGTTCTATGTCAGATGACCAGGTTTAATGTATATCATGATGATTTTTTAGATGACACATCTATGCATTTGCGCCATAGATTTATATCTGGTCTCAGAATATGGGGCGTTTTGCTAGAAAAAGATGAAAGTAACCTTGTAATTTTGTTCTTTTGCAAAGTGCCAAATATGGTTTCATTGCAGAAGGTAGAAAAAAATTTAAACTATAACTCATAACCGCATTCCACCCTTAGGATTAAAAAAAGATTCATTCCCCTCTTAACAGGATCAAGAAACAATATTTTTTAGTACTAATTTCTAGTTTCTAAGTTCTAATTGTCATTCATAATTAACTACTAGGCTTTGGTCTAGTGGCCACCACCTCTTGGAGAATACAAGAAGTGCGGGGTTGTAGGTTCAAACCCCACAATCAACAAAATTGGCAAAAAAATGCCCCATATTACTGAAAAACTGTCATTCATAATTCATTATTATATTGTTTGAACTTCTCAATTGTCCTTGATGTTGAGCAGACTATATGAAATATAGACAGCCTTAAGATGCTGTATTAGCTTTTAGTTACTAATTTTCCCTCTTGTATTCGGCAATTTAGCTCCATGTCATCTCATAATGACGTACCTGCATTGGTTCCTATGGAAGAGATAACGTCTCTGGGGCCTGGTGAGACATCAAAAAGGATTATCCATGTTCACTTTCCCCATCATTTACTGCCT
>CATIWQ010862836.1:0-12998 GCA_949673415.1 Euphorbia schlechtendalii | reverse complement strand
TTTTAGTTTAATGCTACCGATAAGTTTAAGTGGAGTAATATCTAGTAGTGTTCTTACTATGAGTTTCATATGCAAATATTTAATAAGTCCTATAAGTATTGAATGTGTTTAAAGTGTTGGGAAACTATAGCCATAATACTTTGAAATTGATCAATAAAGGATGAGGGTATTGAGAGAAAAATCAAAAGAAAGAGAGGATAACCAATGAGTTATGCAAAAGTTGGGGAATGGTACGGAGCGAAAACTGCAACCATTCAATGAGTGAAAAAAAAGTAGCATAGCATGAAAAATGGGTGTAAAGTACAGAGTACTTAAAAAACATATGCTTAAAAAATGAGAGAGTGGTATAGAGCATAAAATGCAACCACTGAAAAAAAGGGAGAGTGGTATGGAACATAAAATGCAACCACTTTATGTTTAGCATCCTAGGTTACCTAAAAATTCCTTGAAATCAAAATTATTCAAAGTGTACTTCCTTTGTCCTTTATACTTTATGCTATACTTAAGAGAAGGAAATATTCGAGTATGTATATAACACTTATATTAAGACGCGATTCGGTTGAACCTCCATTAAGAGCAAAGGTATGCAACTAGACTATATAAATTACACATTACTAATTTGTGGGAAATAAAGTTACTTGACTTGAGTATTATGCAATGTGGAATATTGTACTCACTACAATAATTTTTCACCAAATAAGGTACGAACTTGGATTGCTAATTCTATCCACTTTTATCGTTTACCTTGAGGACAAGGAAAAATTTAAGTCTGGGGTGTGATAAGTGTATATTTACACTTATAATCATGATATTTTCAATCATTAAACAGTATGGTTTAAGTCATTTTATACTTCATATAAAAGATTTCACGTGGTGTGTAGTTATTTTTTATGCAAATGCAGGTACTAGGTAAATCTTGGAAGTAAAATGATTAAAGTTGGAAATCTATACAAAAAGAGTGAAAAAGGTGCAAAAAAGATTCGTGGAACTTAAGGAATTGGCGAAGGATCGAAGATGTAAAAGTTTGGTAGAAATCACAAAGAGGAATCATGTGAAAAAGAGATGTCACGATTGTGACACATATATCACGATCATGACTTGTTAACCTTCACAACAGAAAGTATCCAACCAAGTATTCACAGTCGCGACATACATTCGAGGTCCCAACCTTGAAGGTTTTTTGGTTAACTCTTCTCTTCTTTCAGCCACTGAATAAGAACGATCAACCGCCATCAATTGTCAGATGAAAAGACACCTTTTGGAAGTCAACAAATCCTAAAATGGTGCTTTTCTATTGTAGATGAGATCAAACCAATTGAACCAATCAATATGAAGCGGTGCAACTCTTCGCCATTGGGCACGACCCTTCGTCTGAATGGATGCAACCCTTCATACTCTATAAATAGGGCTCCAAACTCCATAATTTCATGGTGTGGTGTGTGGTATATGGTATATGGTGTGTAGTGTAGTATACATGCATACATAATTCTAGAGAGATAGCGAGAAAATGTAAAAGTGATTCAAACCTTATTTCGATCACTAGATTTCTCTACATATTCGAGCAGTTGTTGTATAAGTGTAATTACAAATCACTTATCAATAAAAAGTTTTAGTTCTTCAATATTTGTTTATTCAATATTCACAAAGAATAGTATCCTAGCGGAGCATCTGTACGAGCCGAGACCAAATTCAAAGCAGATGTAGGAATTGCGAGAATTGATGACTCCCATTAAAGAGTGGATACGGTTCGATCAACTTTAGCTTTCACTTGCATACCTTACAACTTTGCTTTGTTTTCTACTTATACTCTCTATTTCGAAGTTTATAATGTCTATGTGTATTTCATGTTGAGTCTTTTATATTAATCAAGTTATATGCTTTTGAGTTAACTTTAAGAGTGATTTTGGGGTTAACGAGATTGTGTATAATCACTGGATCTGTGATTATAATGCTGTTTAGTGAGCCAACATTTTTTGAATGGTAACTTGCTAAATATGGCTATGTGAGAGCAACCCGTACTAAGTATAGTATTATTGTTATCCATGTTTATATAATCGTCTTAATTCATTTGTACTAGATTTAGAAAAGTCATTTCATGTGTTGCTATGCGGTGAATAATTGAATATATGAATGTCTAGCACAGAAACTGTTAAAGTAGTCTAGTGTACATAATATCTCTGATGATTTTGCATGTTTTCTTTGCTATACTTGTTCATGGGGATAATCTATACCGATTTCTTCTACTCTAATCTATTTATACATTTATCTATTTATTTACCATCATATCCCAACCAACTCAACAATAATAAAATTATCTATTTTATTTTTTTTGTTCCGTTACTCTTGTTGGTCTTTGAAACTGGTTCCTTCTCTATGGGATCGATATCTTTTAAAACTACATCGTAACTGTATACTTGCAGTGGTTATCATTTTTCTATTTGATAAGTAGTACTGACAATACCTGTTCATATTTAGAACTTTTATCTTATCAGTAGAAAAGTGGGGGACAAGGTTTTTGACTTCGTTTTCAAAAATAAGCTCTCAGAGTTAGTAGAGTCAAAACCTTGCGAACAGTAAGTTTGTAACTTACTGCTTATGGAGAATGATAAGTCATAATCGTGATAGATAGTTGCGAGCTTGACTTTGCCAATCGCGAGTAGGAATCACGATCATGACATGGTCGTGAGTTATGCTTTTCTTCATGATTCTTCTTTGCAACTCTACCGATCTTTGACAACTTCGATCCTAAGCCAATTCCTTGCATTCCATGCATCTTTTTGCACCTTTTTCACTCTTTTTGCATAAAATTCCATCTTTAATCATTTCACTCCCAAGATTCACCTAGTTTCTACACTTGCATAAAAAAAACTACATACCATGTGAAATCTTTTATATGAAGTATAAAATGACTCTAAACCACATCATTTTATGGGTAAAAATATCAAGATAATAAGTGCAATTATACACATATCATCCAGGAACGTAGTTCCATGCACTAATCTTCTAACTGAGAATGATTCCTTAAGCTCCTCTTCTTGGTATTTAAAGGTTTCTACAAAATAGAATATGTCACTATGGGTTACTAGCCGATTGACTGATGTAGCCTCTTCGATGCTTATGTTAGATTAGATTTAAGAGAGGAGGCAATGGGATTTGTGTTTAGAATAACGTACCTTTGAATGGTAATCCAATGTGTCCTTTTATAGACTTTGTATGAAACCTAATTAGTTTAGCAGGGGGAGTAATATCCCAAATAGAACTCTTGCCTAAATAGTTATTTATCTTCTCAATAGGATAGAGTTTGCTACCAGTAGAAGGAGAGTCCTAATTAGTAAAAAATGCCTTTGTTGTGGATAAAGCTTTAGGAAGTAGAATCTCGATTGGATTCTATTCCTTAACTAACGGATCCTTTCAGGCGGATAAACCGGCTTGGCTTAGCATTAGCCTGGCCTTATCCTTTTGTTAAGATACGGTTTGACTTGGTCTTTTTTGGTATCTTGAGATAGCTTTATTCATCTGGTTGATTAATCTGTGACCCACACAAGCTTAGCAATAGTTGACCAAGTTATCAAAAGTCCCCCACAAGTGATGTGAAGTTTCTTTAGGATTTTAGCCATTGGAATCCACCTACCTTAGGTAGATCTTATGCTAAGTGATTCATTGGGGAGCATCTAGGGTACACTTTAGGGTTTTTTGGCTTGCGTTTTGAGTGCTAACTGTAACATTGGTAGCTTTTCAAAATTTGATTACAAGGCTGATATTGAACCACGTGTCATGCAGGGAAGAAAAATCTCTTCAACTTTCGACTTTAATCTCTATTTAAGAACTTCATTTCTCTCTCTTCCATTTTACTTTCTCTGAAACTTTTTCTCTCAAGCTTTTCCAGTGATATCTGCTATTCTCTTTGGTGTTCTCATGATATGTCATTTTCCTCTAACTTTCCGATGAACAAAACTTTCAATTTTCTTTCTTCTTCAACAAGTAAGTTTCTTGACTTCTCTTCATTTTCTTATGCAGATTTGATAATTAATAGTTAATCACCATATTCGTTTCTACAAAATGCTATGTGATTGTTCATCTTTTGGTTTGAATTTTTAATTTTAGCATGTCTTGATATCTCATACTAACTTGAGTTATACTAATTTTGTTTTTAAAACCCCAACTTTGGATGTGTAATGTTCTTGTTTTGGTTGTTATCTTCAACACCATTTTCCAACGAGTTTCCAAAATGAAATTGCCCTTTATGTTCATCATTTGCTTCATATAACCAATGTAGATAATTTGAATGTTGTTAGTGCCTCCTCGAACTGAAGTTAGATGCTTTAGGATCTATTCTGACTGCCCAAGATTTTAATAAGTAGCAATGCCTAGCTCATCATCCATAACTAGTAGCCAAATGGATTGGGAGTTTGATGAGATGAACTCGTGGTATTGGCTATTTTTTCAATAACCTTTAAACGTAGATCGTACTGACTATGTCTCTCCCCTTAGGATTATTTATCCGCCTGAGGAAGAAATGTCTTATATGAAATCAACTAAAAAGAGAGTGGATAGTTCTCGGGCTACCACTAGCTCGAATTTTACCTCCAAACTCACTCCTCTCAATCAGCATGGGAAAATTTGGATGAAGAGATGTGTCGGGTTCCTGTGGCTCTCCAAAGAGTGATGCTTGAAGCTTCGTGACATATGGGGAGAATTAAGAGAGCTTCCACTCGACACATGAGGAAGCATGAGGCCACTCGACCCAATACCCAAGACAAAGAGAAATACAAGGTTAGAAAGATTATGAACAAGACTCCTCATGTGAGGTTGATTGAGTTGGTACAAGAATGAAGCAATTCAAAGTTTGATATAGAAGTGTTCACCTGGCTAAGGGATTGTGAGATCTTGCAACACTCCAAATTCCAACACATTATCAATTCACCTTAAGGTTATTTCATCATTTACATAGATCCGATTTGGTCAAGATTCATTTATCCTTTATCGGAAGAGATCTGCAATGTGTTGAGGGAATGGCATCTTTGCCTGGCTCAACTACATCCTAACGCTTGAATTAACCTGATGGGTCACTATTTAATTTTCAAGGGCTTGAATATATCATTTGATGTAAAAATATTCAGGTGGGTGGTAACCCTTAGGAAAATGAAGAATGAAGAGCACTATCACTTCACGCACCAAGGAGAATTTTATAAGTTTACTCACAAGGTAGACTCGGTGAAGTACTTCAAGTAGTTACATCTTTATCAAGTGGGAAGAACACCAACCTTGGTTCCCCACCATCTGGAATCTTGTGCCTTTGTGTGCATACAAGTTGATCAGGGTAGATCCTAGGGTAGAAACCTTTAAAGCCCTAAGGAAAGAGGTGTACTCGTGTCAAAATGTTATTTAGGCTATGGTGAAAAATATTAGGATCATAGAGCCAGGCCGTTTAGACCATATTTACTACCTAGGACCTACATGGTTTCCAAGTATGCTTACTTTGTCTTTTCTTTATTTTAAAGAAAATGATTAACCTTGCAAAACTTAGCCAACTCAAAAAATTCATTGTAGCTAAGCTGGCTAAGGATCACAAACGATCTAACAAACAAGGTATTGCTGAGCTGATAAAAGGTGCTTTTAATGTAGTGCTTCGGGGCTGAAGTAGTGACCATGGGAAGAAGAGGAAGAAGTATAAGGCCCAAGAGCTAGATACTCAATAAGTGGCTCTTGTTGATCCACCAAATCCTTCTATGGATGAAGAGACACCTCTTGAGCCAATAAGAACTTTATTATTTTAGAATCTATTTGTGTTTTCTTCTTTTATTTCATTTTAACCCTTCCTTTTATTTTAGGTTGAGGTATTGAATACCCCAGCCGCCTTGACTAAGGAAGTCAATTCCACATCCATTCAGGAGGATCTCTTGCTTTTGTCCAGCTTCGATGCCTCCATTTTTTTGCTTCGGTACAAGCAATTTTAAAGATCATCCTTCCTCTCCCTACTAAATTGGAAGTCATGGGGAGCGAGTCTCTCCTCCAAATGTCCAAGTTTATGATGACTCTTAGCATTGTGGTATGTTCCTTGACCCAATAATGTTTTTTTTGTATCCTTTTGTGTATTATCTAACTCTTTTTATTTTGTATAGATGGCATCTTGGGTGGCTATGATGATAAGGAGGAGCAGGCATGTTGGCCGGGTGAAGCGTAGCCTGGAAGTGATGACTCAATAACTAGAGAAAACGAAAAGCCTTCTTATTTCTTAGGAGGCAGCTAAGCTTGAAATAGCCAAGAAAGTTGAGTCGGATTATACCGAATGGGCTAGACAACTAGAGGAGTCGGATAAGAAGATGGAATAGGAGACTTGAGAGGTTAAAGATTTATGCCAAAGCAAGGATAAACTTTAACAAACTATCTCCCACTATGAGACTATCATCCTTTAGGCAGTCGCATCTTATCAAATGGGGATGAAAGTTCTTGAGTTGGATGGTAGGGAATTCGGCCAACGAGTCCTCTAGGCTTGCCTGTAGCTCCACCTAGATATACTAGGTACCATAATCGAAGGTGTGAGCAGATGATGTTCCACCAACACGATCGCTGCGAGGCGCCGGCCCCTAATGGATGGGGCGTGGGGTTTTCAAAAAATGTTTTGATGTTGATTCCAAAAAGCATGTTGGAAATAATTGCTCGAAGAAATCCAACCTTAAAGACTCGAGACCTAAATCTCTAATCTATGTTACGGAGTCACCACACAAATTAGCTCTTCCGAGAAAATTTGGTACAACTTAGATCCATTTGCCTAATCCGTACCATAAAATAGAGATTCAAGTTTGGATGAGTTACCTATTTCATCGTCATTTGAGTTAAATTATTCTTGACAGAAACCACGTTTATAATATTCGAACTAAATAAGATATTTTCAGTTTATGTTATAGTTTATCACACATGCATAATACGGTAAGTAAATTGCGAAAAGTAAACACGTAAGAAATTTAAATGCACCTAGTCTACAGGGGATTAATTACATCATTGGGTTGGGGGTTTTACAAATTGCCTAACTACATCAAAATCTAAGGGATACGATCACCTAAAATACATCGATATCTAACAAATGTTACATTTGATTTTAATATTAAAAGCGAAACTTGAAGGAAATAAAAATCCTAGCATACATCTACCCTAAACTACCTGCATCCACAAAGGTAAGCATAGATACAACACATCACAAATAGTTGCAAATATATTCGTTTTTAATTTTTTATGAGACCTGAGCAGTCTAATTTAAAACATCGAGAAGTTTGAAATTTCTTTTTTATGTGAAAAGGGTTCATTTTATACACATAGGTTATTTAACCATTTTATTATTGACAATGCCACATGGATACATTTGTTGGGTCGGTTATCCAAGAACTTTGGCTCTCTTCATCACAGTTTCCTAACATGCTTTGCAACAACATTGGTGGAAAATAACTCTAAGTCCAAAAGCATAAAAAGTGGAGTTACTGAAATGGTTCTGAAAGGGAAACCGTTAAAGTCGATAAATGAAATCGTGGCCAAGGTAAATCGACTTCAACCGTCAAGACACCTTTTGGGACAACCATGGTTTCGTAAACCCTCCAAATGTACGCATTATGTTTCTTAACAACTTAGATTTCAGGTCTAAATTGGTCACCACTGACCTGTTGAACATAAATTGAAATCTTGAAAATTTACGAACATTCTGCTTATGTTCTGCCTGGGAACTGATGTCGTTAATAGCATTAGTGATGTCATTAATGACATCAGTAAAATCGTTAACGGTATTGCTATGCCATTAACGGCATCGCAATGCCATTAACGACATTATAGAGATAGAACACTTGCAGTTTTCTATTTTTCAATATTTTTCACTTTCAACCATCAAACATATACACATGATCCAAACAAGTGAGACAAAAGTCTAGGAACTCAGAGGCTTATCCCATTGCCGTGAATCCACTTCGCTCGGTCAATGAAAATCCCCGAAAAGTCCTACTTGTTTCTTTGGTTCGGTTTTGCAGTTTTGTAGAAAAATGGAGAGTCAATGCCACTCTTTAAGGGAAGTTAACACTCCTTGAATGTGAGTCTTGTTAAGAGGGAGTAAGGAAGTAGAAATCCTTCTCCACTCAAGTTTAGACTTCAACAAAAGAAGTTTAAAACATAAAAGATTTGTTAAGTACGAAAATTTCCAAGTATTGTAAGTAGACCAAAACACTTGTGAAGAACACTTAAACCAAGTTCTATAGACTTAAAACTCAGAAAATGTGGCCTAAAGAACTCTAAACCTCAAGTCTTTCTTAGATTCTTACACAACTCTATCTTTCCGAAAATGTAACTAATCCTCAAACATGCCTAACCTAAGATATCCCAAGTTCATGCCCTATCCAAAAACTTACACATTCAAGTTCCAGAATTATAAGTGAAAGCAAGTTACAAGAAGCTTTCTTAGTTACCAAAACACTTAATTTCCATAAGAACACTTCAAAAACCAAAAACCATTCAAATTCTTACTTTAACCTTTGAACTCAATTCTCTTCTGCCTTTTGCACAAAAATATGAGCTCCTTTTCCTCTAGAACTCAACTCTCATCTTAAAGAGAGCCCCCTTCAATATAAATTCAACTTAGGATAGCTAGGCATACTTTCACTTTTTGCTTTTTTTACTTTATACACTTGATCCCATGTGAAAGGGAGCATGCCAAATCCTAGGAAAGTGTAAATCTGGTTTTTTAGAAACATGTCCGAGCATGTGAGGGGGGAGTGGCCTTTTGGCCTGAAAATTGTAGAAAGTGAAATTTTGGTTCTGCTTCCACTGTAATGTCGTTAATGACATGAGGAAATGTCATTAATGACATTGTGAGTCTTTAACGACATTGCATGGCCAGGCTGGGCTTTTCTTTTTAACTTGGGATTTCTAAGGAATTAGAAACCCAAAGAAATAAGGCAGATGATTTCTAGATGATTTTAGGACCCTACAAAATGTGAAAAAGGTAACAAGGGAAAAATTACAGCTTCATCATCGAACTTGCAAGTCGGAAGTAAAATCCCGCGCTCATAGGCTACCCCTCATGGGATCACTATTGATATGAGATTAGTATGGTCCCATGATTGAAAGAGAAGTGAGGTTTTAGAGATAATACCCGCCTGGTCATGGTTGGCAGTCTTCGGGATGAAAGATGGAAACTTTCATCTCAGTATGGTGCTTTCCAAGATCGATCTCTCCGTGCCCCTTGTGAATTACCCATTTGGCAATGATTTCCCCCTTGAAGGTTATCCTTTGGCTTGTTAACATTGTTGGAACCCTTGGCTCTGTGCCTCCGTCCTTCTGGTCGAGGATCTCGTGCGTAGGCGGTGGAAGGCCTATTGACGATGTGGATTGTAGGAAGAAAGTCAAGATGGGGTCCGAAACGATGTGAACTGTGGAAAGTTCACTGATTGTAAAAAGTTAGAAGATTGCGAACTATATAGACTGAAAAAAGTCAGGAAAATTTAGACTGTAGAAAGTTCGTTGATTGTAAAAATTCTGAAAAGCTTGAACTTTAGAAAGTTCGTTGACTGTAAAAAGTCAGGAAATTTTGAACTACAGATAGTTCATTGACTATAAAAAGGTAGGAAATTTCAAACTGTAAAAAGTTCGTTGACTATAAAAAGTCAAAAGATTTCAAACTGCAGAAAGTTCGTTGACTGTAAAAAATCAGAAAATAGGCGAACTGTAGAAAGTTTGTTTGACTGTAAAAAGTTAGAAAATAAGTGAACTGTAGAAAGTTCGTCTGATTGTTAAAATTTTAGAAAATAGTCAAACTATAAAAAGTCCATCTAACTATACAAAGTCAGAAATAAGCGAACTGTAGAAAGTTTGCTTGATTGTAAAAAGTCAGAAATGCAATGTATGAACGAATGATTTAATTCCTTAATTGAGATTTGTAAAAGCAAAAATGTTTGCCCCTTCAATCAAGAATTTACGTATTAAATGCCTCGGGTCATGTAAACGAGTTTTGGAACCCTTCCGAGAGGTTTCGGAAGTCGGTTGAATGTGTTCGGTGATTTTTACAAGGTTAAAATAACTACTTATAAATGGATTTTAAAGGGGTTAAAATGAGTTTTGGCTGAAAGAGAAAAGAAATGGGCTGGGCCAAGGCAGTGTCGTTAATGATATTGGGTGATGTCGTTAACGACATTCCAATGTTGTTAACGACATCGGGTCCTCCAGGTTTCACAATAATACCTAACTTTCCTCCACCACTTTCACTTTATCGAAAAACAACCCCCTAACCTCTAAAATCGATTTTTCTTCTCCAAATTACTATCCAAGATGTTGTGCAAGATCAAGAATTGCCAATCAAAGGTTGTAGCCTCCTTGTCTCTTCGAGCCAACCCCGATATCTCGAACTTTAAGCAGTGTTTGGTGGTGGAGGCATTTTGCTTCAAGAAAGGGGACAAGTTCATTGGCATTTCCCTTTATTCTCTAATCACTACTCTACACCTGAAGCTCAGGGATCATGCTTTAGTGGCCCAAGTAACCTGAAATTCCCTCAATTTAAAGTTAATTCTCGAATATAGATTGAACCCTAGGTTTTAGATTTGCTGAAAATAATATGTTTTACACGAAATTGATACATGATTAGGCTTTATATGTTGTTTATTGATAGTTTAGGATGATTTGGAACTCGATATGGGATTTAACCTACAAAATTTGGATTTTTTGGGGTTGAAATCGTAGTAGAGGCTATTTCTACCTTTGCAACTGTAATGTCATTAACGAAAATACGCAATGTCATTACGAGATTGCGATGTTGTTAATGGCATTGCCAATGCCGTTAATGACATTGCAAGGGTATAGCCAGAAACAGTTTCTGCCTCATTGAAAACCAATTTCAAGCGAGATTTTGACCTAGTTTACAGTTTCTGATAAGACGTATACCTAAAAAAATGCATGTTTATGATAAAAAGGATACGGATCTTCTAGTTGCCTTTGTGATTTATTCTTGTGTCTCATATATTTTTTTTTGCAGCCACAGACCTATACCAACTTTACCGGTATAAGGGCCATCCGGTGGTGGTGGAACCACACAGCTGGAGACCCAGAGCTTCATGATGCTATCGATACCACTGGATATAGCGAACTCACATGGATTTTACCAGTGCATATGCCTCATCTATCTCATCTAGCCTGCACTGCACTGGTCGAGCATTGGTCGGAGTACACCCACACCTTCCACCTGCTTACGGGGAGAGCTGACCATCACTCCTTCAGATGTGGTGGTGATGAATGGCCTCACATGGCACACAAGGGCCATCCAATTTGACATCTTCATGGTCTTGTTCTCCACCTCCCACTAGGTGATCAACTGGGTGCGCGAGTTGTTTGGTGTGGCCTCACGGGCGGGTAAGCTCCCCTATAAAGAGCTGTACCACCACTGAGGCATGATGGATGTGGTACCGGCAGGCTAACAAGCTTAGTGTGTCCGCTATTTCGTAATTAGCCTACTGACGGTGCTCTTCTTCCCCGTTGCCTCCAGTAAGATCAACTTCGGGTTGATCTCAGCGGTGGAGGACTTGGCATCTATTTCGGTCCAGAACTGGTCATGAGCCATCTTGGACTAGCTATATTATGGCTTAGATTGCACGGTGAAGGCCACAAAAAAGGCCCTCAAGCTGAGTCATGTCCTCCTTCAGGTAAGTGATTCAATCTTTTAGATTTTTACATATATTTTTAGCTATTTCCGCTAGTTTATTTGACTTTATTTTCGCTGCAGGTTTGAGCCTTTTCGTACTAGATTCTTTCTCATCCGGTCTTCAAGACTGAGGTAGTTCAAGATGTGCCCTTCCTGGCCATCTGGTGCCGTCCGATTGGGGGACTTCGCAAATGGCAAACGAGATACCGAGAGTGCCTCTGTGGCCTCACGTTCAAGCAGGTATTTAAATGCTTCCCTATGTCTTTTTGTTATTTCCTTACTTTGATTAACTCATTGTGAACATGTGCCTTCTTTTTACGATTGCAGATCAACTCGGACCCTTGGACCATGGTGTCGAACTAGGCAGCTGTGATATCTACGCTTACCGCTGCTGATGACCATCGATTGGTCCTGGAGTCCCCCCTCTCTCTCGAGTGGTACTTTAGGGAGAGAGTCCATTCTTTGCGGACTTCGACCATCACAGAGTGGCCTATGCCTCCCCATCCTCCTATCGATGTATTCTAGCTGGACTTGACGATCAAAATTGTGGCAGATGGGGCCACATTCTTCGATGGGAATGGCACCATGGCTCTTTCCGTCGGTGGTTCGTGCCTAGTGCATCTAGATTAATTGATTCCCCCTATCCTCACACTACTCCCTGATGATACAGAGGATTGGCATCACCAAAAGGTGATAGAGATGATGGGTGTGACCTTCTTGGAAGTTGAGGAGGAGGAGGCCGAGATTGAAGGAGGTGGCGGAGATGATGGTCTTGGCTATAGAGGTGGAGGTTACGTTTGGAGGAGCTTGCAGCGATGGATAAGGCGGCGGGGGTGGCAATGACGATGGAGGCAATGGTGGTTACAATGTCGGAGGGGGCGGTAGCGGAGGCTATGGCGACCGTGGTGCAAGCTCTTCGAGGGTACGAGTCCACATAACTTGATTTCTTTTAATTTTCTTTATTGTGATTGCCATATACTGATTGCTCTTTCAACAGATTTAGGGCGGGGAAGTGGGTTGAGCTCACCCCTTACTCGTAGGATCGGATGTATCACATCCCCGGCTTCATGGAGGGTCACTCCACCATTTTCACTGATGGTGAGGGTTAGGGAGCGACTTGTACACACGTTGCCCTAGAGCCCGTATACAGTGACCTTTTCCCTAGAGGACACCACTCATGTGAGACTTTCTCCCTTGCCTTGACTTTTGGTTTATTCTTTCAGGTTCCCCGGGTTAACATGGAGAACTACATTTGCCACTATCTGCTTGCTCATGATATGATCATTGCAGCGAATGGAGTAGCCGACGTAATCCTGTCCAACTTTCCATGAAG
>CATIWQ010862790.1:0-26403 GCA_949673415.1 Euphorbia schlechtendalii | reverse complement strand
AAATTACTATCCTCAAAAGTAGGGACAAGTAGGCATTCCCTAAGCATAGAGACAAAAAACGTCTCTTTGCTTGGGGACAAATAGTCGTCCTATACTGGAATGACAAATGTCGTTCCCTTTACAGGGGGATGACATTTGTCCCTAGTCTATGGACGACATTTATCCCTATTCTAAGAGACAACAACCATCCCAAATATGGGGACGGTGTTGTGTTTTTCGTCCACTATAGATTCGGGGGATGGAGGTATTTGTAATGATCATCGAGGACAAAAATATTGTCCCAAAAAGTATTAAGGATGACTTTTCGTACTTTTGGGGACAGATTTGGTTGTCCCCAAAACCCAAATTTTTTGTAGTGATTGCATTCAGCCAACCAAAAAGTAGCTCTAGTCTAAACTCTACTTTTTTGTATTTCCATCGTTTAGGTAATTCCTGAACAGCGACAGATAATTATAGTAAATCGTTTTGCACAACAAGTTATATAAGAAATTTTGCAATTTCAGGGAGATAAGAATTATTGGTTCAGAAGAAGAGGACATACCAATAGCAGTGGAAGAGAGTTATTCTGGAAACTTAATCGTGGTTTTTGACCCACTTGATGGATCATCCAACATTGATGCTGCAGCATCCACGGGTTCCATCTTTGACATTTACAGCCTAAGCGAAGAGTGCCCGGCTAATGTTGTTGACAATAGTAGATACTCAACCTTCTAGAAGCATGTACTCAAGCTCAGTTATATTTTCCCTTCATCCTAGATCCATTGTATGTTAAATTTCTTTTAACTCAAGAGAGTATCCAGATACCAAAAGCCGGGAAAATGTATTTGTTTAACGAAGGAAACTACCAATTATGGGATCATAATTAAGTTTAAGAAATACATTGATGACCTCAAAGATCCATGCCCTAGTGGCAAGCCCTACTCAGCTCGATACATAGGAAGATTAGTCGGTGATTTCCACCGAACACTGCTATATGGAGGAATGTATGGGTATCAAAGGGACAAGAAGAGCAAGAATGAGAAGCTAAGGCTATTGTATGAGCGTGCACTAGGATGGCAACGGATCCTAGACCCGGCTCGGATCTGTTTTTTAGGACCTGGATTTTAATTTTATAGATCCGGGTCGGATCCAGATTCAAGAAAAAGGATACGGATCCGAGTCTGGATTTTACAATGAAACCCGGATCCGAACCCCGTATCCGTAATTAAGGATTAATTTTACTTTTTTATTTATTATTTACCTCGAAAATATTATATAGTTAAGATTATTTGAGATCCACGTAAGTCCAATTGTATGAACATAATTAAATGGGCATGTAAACTATTTAAAATAAGGTGAAATGTACAAGCATGGAATCTGTAACTAAGAATTTGATGTTAATTACATGGACCCGTTTTAGATCTGTTTATGGACCCGGATCCGTGGGATCAGTTGGATCTGGATCTGGATCTTAAAATTATGGATCCAACGTATTCAAGCCTAATACATTTAAACGGATCTGGACCGGGTCCAAACCCGGTCTGGATCCAGCCCGTTACCATCCCTAGTGTGCACCTATACAGGGGAAGCATGGTGAGCGATCACCCAAGGCCTTGAGTATTCGATGGCGTCAAATTATTGTTTTGGTATAGTATGAGTATTTAACACAATGTAGAATATAAATCTAACATGGGAAACTAAAACGAAATTTAATCTTGTCCCAGCAGCAAGAGGCCATCGTTGTTACCCATAAGCGCCCGCTTTCGAGCATTCTTGGGCCCTTTTTTCGCCATACTCCCTCTTCTTCCTTTATTTCTTCCATCCATTTATTTTTTAAACAAATTCCTCTTCTTCCTTTTCTTTTGACTGAAAAAATATGGTCTATTGCATAAGATCAAAAGTAATTACAATCATAATCAAGGTGGACAAGTTCCACATCAAGTCTCTATCGAAGAACTGCTCTAGCAAACAAATGAGGAGTCCGAATCCTATTAGCAAACACAATGTTCTGAAACTGAAGTTGTTTTAGCTAACTGAAAATTTCCCTGGGGTAACTTCTGGAAAAAAGTAAATAGCTTCTTCTTCCTTGTTCCTTTATTTTTCATCCCTTTATTTATTTATATTTTTAATAAAAGCTGGTGGCTTACAAGTAAACAGTTTGATATTACTTCCGTTAATGCTCTTTAATATATTAGTAACAATTACAGTTTACTTTTTTTTTACATAAATATGATACTGTATTAACAATTATATGTTTTCAAAAAGTTTTTGTTTAGATAATGTGAAAATTAAAGAACAGTATCAGAAGTGAAATTAATAACTTTAACTTTATTAAATACAATTTTTAACTCAAAAATGAGTGTCATAGTAAGAATTTAATATATAGTTTCGTTTTTTTTGTTTTCACCATGATGTGTCTTGGATGGGTCCCAAAGGCGGGACCTTTATTCCATATCCACGTCCAAACTAATCTCCAATCACCAATTTGCATGTGCCTCGTCTCAAGATTTAAGACCGCTTCATACACATCCCTAGAGTTTGAACCAGATAATTTCGATCAACTTACAAAATAAAGAAATCAAACAAGCTTGCTTGTTGGTTATAAGAATTCAAGTTCTATGCTTGATTCTAGCAAGGTTCTGCATTAAGTAGAAAGATTACATAAGTGATATAGTTATGACAATCAATATATATAAACGTCATTTGACTCAAAATTATAACATAATTTACAAATCATAAGAACAAAAACAAACCTCAACCCCAGGATAGTATATCGTTGATAGTGTACCAGAATACTATGAGAAAATTGAGAGAAAACTTAAAGAAGATGAACAACGAAGCAAACTAGAGAGCAAAATCAGTGAAAATGAAGGTAGAAGCAATAAGAGAGGAAAATCGGTGGGGATGGGCGATGAAAGGAGTGAGGGTTTTTTCATCTTGGCGGCTAGGATTTTCAACAAGTGAGTGATGCACAAAGTGTGAGATATTTCTCTTATATAATATATATTTTCTTTTTTTAAAAAAAATACAATATATATTTTTTTATTTTTTATATATAAATAACACGGGCCGGCCCGGCCCATGGGAAATAGGCTTATTCGAAGCCTAACCCATTTTATTTACGGGCTTTGATGGGTTCAGGCCGGGCTTAATAAAATAAGAAGAAAATTGACCATTTATTGCCGATGTGTTGCGGGCTCGGCCGGGCTGGGCAGCCCACAAATAGGTATGTGACACATCCAACTATTGGAAGCCAAGAGGTGACAAAGTGGAAAAAATACTTGGCTTGATTGAGTTGTGAAACAAGGGGAATAATTTTGTTTTTGAAGATCTCTGGAACAAATATATCATTTGAAAACAAGGCAAGTCATTTCTGGCTGACAACTTGACATAATTCTTTATCTGTACGCTAGATGTTAAGAATCTAAGAGCAGATCCTTCTGATATACATCTAGTTCAATTGAATAATTTCTCTATAGCAACTAGATATACTCAAATTTGAGGCACCCAACAAGTATAACAAGCAAGCAGTTGCATGTAAATGGGAATACATAGATGTATAATATTTTTAATATTGTGATGTCTAGGGATGAAGTACCGGGTATTTTTCTCTGCGTTTTTACAAAGTGCATTCCAGTAGAGAGGTAGAGTTGGCCAATTGCCATTCAAGCAACGCACAGCATTACTGCATAAAAAAACCCATATAAAATGAGATACCAGCAAATAACATTATAAGGGGATTTAAAGTGGTACATATTAGTAATCTTCTAATATCTGCAATATTACGAGTTATTCTCCACTGAGATTAAATAGTCTAACCTACTTGTTTCCTGAAGGATCTATAGAATTAAAAAAAATGTTATTGAGCCCCAAGAGGAAGATAGAAAATCTAACATGACTTACAGATAAAGAAGAGAGAAGAAAACAAATCCAACATGAAATAGAAAATGAGAGGAGGGTAAAGATAAGATGTCCAATATGGAATACTTAAATAATATCGAAAAATGGAGCTAATAGATAATATCAAAGACGAAAACATAGCTTCAAAGAGAACTACCACATGCACTTTAAATTCCAACAGCTATATCATTTACGTTTCTTGAGAATCTTGACAAAAGGAAAAACAGAGGATCGTGATGGCTAGGAGTAATTAAACAAATTACAACTTTCCATTTTGCTAATGAAGCAGCAAGTACAGTTGTTATACCATTTTGATCTGCTTAAGACTGTATATATACGCTCATACGAAAAAACACACAAGATCAATAAATAAATGAAATTTATGACATAATATAAAGAAAATACGAATGAAATTAAATAAAATCAACCAATTCTGGCGTAGGTTATGTTTTTCAATTTTTAACAAGTCTGGGGTGTTCAATCAGACTATCACAATGGATTAGGGGAGCAAAAAGCTATATCATGACAGATAAGTAATGTGCAAAATCCAACTACATAAATATGCAAAACATTGTTACATTAAGAAACAAAACTACTGACCTGAACTGGATTTGTGAAATGATTCCGGTAAATACATGACCCAACTAGCATGTTGATTTATTACTAGTAAAGGAGGCTTTTACGATCGCATGCAATGCTTCACAATTTCATGTCATTTCCATGAACTGAAATCAATAGACTGAAGCGATATAAGACCAGCATATAAATCCTGTAAATGCTGGTTACACATCCCAATTCGTCTTCCGTTCAAGCTGGGATGTATACAAACTGGAAAGCCTGTCATCCAACCTGGAAATTTCTGCCTTTCCATCACGTGAAGAGAATATACGCTTGGCGCTGGAGCTGAGCATCCTATGACAAAACAATTACAAGGCCGGGATTCGCTCACCATTCTTGCCAATGATAACAAACATTGACCGCTATAAGAAATCCCATACATCAACGCCTCGTCATTTTCAAAAGCGAAAAAGCTCGATTTTTCATTTTCCATCTCGTGATCATTCTCTTGGGTTGAAAGGAATTTGCTCGTGTCCAAATCAAATCGGTTCTCCACTTCGCTTTCATCGATTCTGTACTTTGCTGCTAAAGTACGAATGCAAGACTGCCAAACTTCATTCTTGATTAAGAGCTCTATATCAGCGAAATTACCACAATCACCATACCACCTCAGCCAGCGGCGAACAATACCTGAAAACCAATCGACAATATGGGTTTTGTCTTGTAAGATAAGACGAGGATTCACACAGGAATACCCTTTAGACGTGATCAATCCATATCGCGACAAACGTTTCTTAATGACATTAACTGGAGCAATGGTTTCGGTAGTTATCTCGGGTCTGGAGTTGGAATTTTCCAAAAGAGCAAGAGTAGAAGCTGTCTCGGAATTAACATATTCTTTCGCAAGCTTTTGGAATTTGTAAAAGGAATCTCTCAATTCTCGTGGAAGGGCTGGCTCTGCAACATACTTAGATAAGATGAATTCCTCGCTTTCTGCTGCTTTTGCATTGATGTCTTGCATCCAAACTTTCAGCAAGACCTTATACCAGTGATCTGTTTCCATTCCAGCTTTACGTAAACTGGAAATTTGGCTTAACAGTGAGCTACTATTAGCTAAATGTTTGATTTCTGACTCTTTGACCTTTTTCAAACCATGAGCCAACCATTTCTTCCCAATTCTAACTGTCCCAACATCCCAGGCCTCTTGTTTTTGTGAAGCAAATGCCTCTACTTTTTCTTTCAACTTGTGAACAGCCCGTACCGCAGGACTGTCTTTCTCGCATCTTTTAACTACAGTTCCAAGAAATCGAATTGCCTGAGATTTTGTAGACGGGATTTTTTCGGTTTCAGTCGTAACATCTAGATACAAGATGTTCCTCAAGAAATCAACTATTTCAGTTCTAAAACCAAGAGCAACATCTTCAGGTCCAGAAACTGCAAAAAACAACTCATCCATGAAGCGACAAGAATAAATTCTTGAACCTAAAATTTCCCCAGAGACGTTTCTAAGATCGTCACCTTTTATCTGTTTCCTAAACCAGCTACGAAGCATAGAATTGAGCTGATCTCCATTTACATGAGCGCCTGAATTCAGAGCTTCATATTTCATTGAAAGTCTGAAAATTTCATGGTCAAAGACAGTTAAGTATATGTTAATCAATATAGGAGACAAAACTCCCTCTTGCGGAAGACCATGGCCCTTTGGGTAACCCCCGAACTCTACATTTAGTACCTGAGCGTCAAACATGCCTCTAATCACATCATATAAGTGAGGATCTTCAATATTTTCCTTCATCATTGAGATGAGTTTATCTAGGATACATGTATCTAACTTTTTGTTAATAATCAAAGAAAACCACCAATCAGGATTCTTGATCTCTTTCCTAATATATTTTAGAGCCGAACGGCGTCCCCTTCCACTTCGACAACCATGGGATATCTTAGTAAAATGGGGCTTATAAACAACTTCCAAAACTATTCTGATGGCCTCTTGAACAATCTTCAATTTCAGTTGAGGAAGGACAAGGACTTCTTTTTTCAGTCCCCTCGTTGAAATGGAGAAAGTATTTGAATTGATATCGAAACTTCCACTAGCAAGTTCTTCTGCCAAATGTTCAAAGGAAAAATTCTCAATATCTAGTGCAGTATCGACATTTGCATTTAGCCTAATACAATTGTACGCATCTTGAAGAGTTTCTGGATTCATAATTACGCTTTTCATTAACCCATGAAACTTCCCATTCATGTATTGCTGCTTCACTCTTTTTTTTATTTTGAGTTCAAGAGCCCTCTTGAGCTCCATTCGACTCTTGGGTCTAATGTCGTTAAGATTAGATGACTCATCAAGAAGAGAAGCTAAATTTTTAGCTAAACTAAATTTTTCAGTGCGCTTAGCAGTACTATCATTAACTTCTTCTGCATCAGAAGAATAAAAAGTACAGGGTTGCAATCTTCCCATGGATGTTCCTGTTGTAGACAAACACCACATTGCAATCAAACAAAAAAATCCTAGAGGAAATTTCAAAATGGGAATACAAAATCCTTTCATCGCTGGTACTAAACAAATTTGTGCATTAAGGGTGTAAACTTTACCAATTAAAAACAAAATCAAGCAACCTAATCAATTACAACAAAAATTTACGGAGCAGGCAAGGCGATTCCATAATTCAATACACTGATTCTTCATCTAAACCAAACAGTAAAAAGACTAAACCCTAAATAAAATCAAATGGAGCAAAAAAACCGAAACAAAATCACAATAAAAGGATTATAAGATAAGGAATAAACCTGGACTGGAATGGAAACGGTTGAGAAAGAAATAAAGAATGGGCGGAGCGGGTGGAGAGTTCTTGTGAAGAAAGCGAGTAAATAAGAAGGCAGGAGTTGCCATTGAAAGTGAAAGAAGGCGCGGCGCGGGAGAACAAAACCAGATACAATCTTCCGGCCATAAAAATGCTTCCGACTCTAGACTCTGTCTGTTATTGGACGGTTGAATATTGATTATAAATCTTTGAATCTTTTTTTATGATATAATTACATATGGGTAATGCAACTAAACATTTATTTGGTTTCTGAATTTTTAAAAATTTTAAGTAATTTCTAAACTTATAAAATTTACAAATAACTTCTGAACTTATAAAAATTGAATCAATTTGCATTCTCGTTATCATGTATCATTTTCTAATTGAAAAAGATAATATCTTTGAAAAATTAAATCAATTAAAATTTAACACGTAATTTTTAAAAGCAATCGAATTCACTTTTTGTAAATAAAAATGAATATTTAAAGCTTATTTAAAAGTTAAAAGGTTATAAAATCACTTGAAAATCTAGGGGGTAAATTGATATTTATGAACAACTTCATAAAATCCTTGAAGTATTAACCTGAATATATTTATATTTTTTTCTGATAATATAAAATACTAATATTTTTTACTAAAAATAAACAAATATCTATTTTTTTCATAATGTTATCTACAAAGTGGATCGTATAATACTCTCAACAAAGTTAATGACCATATTCGTATTTGCAACAATATGTATAACTACTTCGCTAAATTCAGTCAAAAAAATGTAAACCTTTTCTGTCAAACACCATTTTCTTCAAATTTGTTTTATTTATTTATTTGTTGTACTTGAAGTTAATTGTTATCTACCACCTATATGGTACAGTGGCCATTTATTTTATTTTTCTAAGATATTTCTTAGTTTATGTAGTTTTATTACCAATAAACATATTTGATGTCGTCATTCATGTGAAAGTGAAATTTATTTTGATCAATTTTTTTGAGTGATTCTCAATACTTCTTTTAATATATATATGTTGATGGAACTACAAAATGTTACAAATTTAGATCTCAGCAATTTACGAGCTGTCGAGAATTATTTTTTCACGTGAAACAACCCGATCTTTTACATAAAAACTCATTAACTTTACAAGTTTATATTTAGACCCGAGACCAAACTTTTAAATGGTACAACTTGAGAGTACACTAAGCTTTTATAATCTACATATAACATCTTTTATCCATGTGTAGGTATGTCCATATATTTTTTTTTCTTGTTAATATACTAGTATCATCATTGAATTATTCGAGATTTAGTCACAGTTAAAGCTCATCATCCATCTTACAAATGTATATGGCATCTATTTAGTTGAATTGCTTGGCGGAGAGGTAGGGCCGGCCATTAGGGGGAACAGGTGGAGCGACCGCTCCTGGCCTCGAGTCTTTGGGGGGCCTCAAATTTTTGTTCTGGTTCACAATGAAAAAAATAATATATATTAATAAGAGATGTAGAATTTTGATTTGGATCAGTGGTAGAAGTGCGTTTTAGTTCATCTGATACATGCTAGATCGATTCCTGGTGGCCCCTTTTTGAAAATCTTATTTTCCTTAACATTTTTAAGCATTGATTAAAAAAGTTAGACATGAATTTAAAATTATCATTTATTACAAGGCCCTCAAAAAAAATTAATAATAATAAGATTCAACCTTAATTTTTTTCTATTGGTGTTAGTTTAAAGGTTGGACTGATTTACCAAACATACTACTTTTTTATTACAAGCAATTAATTTTGGTATTTAAATTTTGTTTAATTTCTTTAATTAAAATTTATAATGCAATAATTGAATCACGTACCGAGCATAAAAATTTAGCATATAGTTTTATATTTCAAAAAAACAAACATTAGTATAATTGATTCAATACATATTTTCAAGATTCTAATTCCTTATTTTAATTTAAATCATTGTATTCTTATATCTTTCTAATATGTCAATAATTAATAAAATAAAGTATGCCATTTTAGATAAAATTTGTTATGAAAAATCGATTGAAATTTGCTTTAGAAGATACTTGGGCAACCATAATTTCAAATGACAATATCGTAATCCATAACATGTATGTATATGCAAAATTTAATAAATTTTAGTTGTTTACTAGTGAAGTATAACTTTGGTTGTTGATTTTTTTTAACATATATTTAGTGTACAAGGGCCCTTATTTTGTTTTCTTGCTCGGGGCCCCGAAATTTTCCGAGACAGCCCTGCGGAGAGGGATGGCGTGCAAAACATTACTCCCTCCGTCTACTAAATATTGTCTTTTAAAAGGGATTTTGATTTCTCATTTTTATTGTTATTTGATATTTTCAAGGTACTTTTTCTCTAAATTTTTCATTCTTACTCTTATTAATTTGTTCAATTTTCAAGATAGATATATTCCAATGTTAATAAGAAGATGAGAAGACTCTAAGAATCAATATTAGTGAAGTCTTGAAAATAGAGTAGGACATTTATGAAATGGTAAATTAGTAAATCATCTAATTCGGTTAATTGTTATCTTAAAAACTGTGAATTAGTTAAAACGACAATATTTAGTAGACGGATGGAGTATTAGTTATTGGTCAAATACATCAACATCCCATTTGTAACAAAGGTCGGATGTCACTCTAAACTTTTAAAAGTTCCAACTAACCCTTGAATTAGACATAAATGCACCAGTTTGCTTCCCTTTTAATAACACGTGTCAACTCACGGTTAGAAAGAGAAAAAATTAGAATAGAATTTTTGAATAGTAAAATTAATTAGACTTTGTACTTTGAGGAGACTTAGTTGTTCATTTTTACCAAATTGAGGGAAGTATATGATTCATTTGTAAGTTATGGGTGGCATCCAATTTTTATCGCCAAGTTGAAAGAGTAACAATCCATTTGATCTTACTTATTTGACAACAGACATTTGGTTTGAACTGACACTGGCAAAAGAAGTCTAGAAAAAGAAACATCCGGACACGTCTCCCAAATAAATCGCTATTGCAATGTGAAAACACAATCTCTGACTCATTAAAATTTAAAACTGGTATTGATTCAAAACAAAAATATTTTAACTGGAAAAATATATAGATAAATTCAGAACCATACAAATGTATACCAGTTAACTATAAATAGAAATAGCCTATAATGAACAGAAATCAGACGTTTTAAAACCAGTCAATTTCTCAAAAATCTATAAATAGAAACACCCAAAGAAATTTAGCAATGAGCCCCATTGTTTTGCAAACCCTTTGTCTAATTATCTCCCTTTAGGAAGGCACAAAGTTAGCAAACTCTTGTGCCTCCCCTCCCCCATTAATTTTACAAAAGTAGCAAAAATTCAATGGCCTCTTACAAATTCGCGTTGGCTCTCCTCGTCTCCACCCTCTTCCTCCATGAAGCTCGAGGTACGCACACATTGCTATTATATTTTACACGCACTACATAGACATGTTTCTTCTAGTTTTTTTTTATACAGAGGACCGAATCTTAATTGCAGGGGAGATAGTGTGTGAAGATCTGGCAAAGGATGTTTGTGCGTTTTCGGTAGCATCATCGGGAAAGAGATGCTTGCTCGAGACATCGACATCGAGAGACGGAGATATGGAATATCAATGCAGGACATCGGAGGTTATCGTGGAACGAATAACAAATTATATCGAGAGCGACGAGTGTGTTAGGGCTTGCGGAGTTGACAGGAATTCTGTTGGCATTTCTTCTGATGCGCTTCTCGAGCCTAACTTCACCGCTAACCTTTGCTCTCCCGTATGCTACAACAAATGCCCTAACATTGTTGATCTATACTTCAATCTGGCTGCCGGTGAAGGTATAATATTTACTCTTATAAAAATATATCTTCATTGATACGAGATTTTTTTTATTAAAAGCGTAAGACTAGAGCTAAAAGTGGATAATGTCATACTAATATGTTAATACGTTATTAATGTAAATTTTTCATGTGGACGCATGCAGGTGCATTTTTACCAGATCTTTGCGAGTCAGCGCGTTCAAACCCACACCGTTCAATGATCGAGCTGATGAGCTCGGGAGATGTGGAAGCCAGTGGCCCTGCCGCTGGCCCAGCTGTTAGCCCTGCTTTAGCTCCTATTTCGTGATCTATTTATTCGGAAGCTTCTAATAACTTAATTTATTTTTCAATTAATTACTGTAAAACGTATATCTTAATTGTTAATAAATTTACTATAATGAAGTATTCAGCCAATTTATTCCATATGGAGATGGAATTTTGAGGTTCCTTTGATGGGAGTTTGGTGGAGTTGAATTGGGATTGCATTGCGAGAAACTTTTTTTATTATTTGTCTGATGTTGAATAAATTATTCCACGAGCGATCAATAAAGCGGCAAAAATCTACTCTTATTTTAATTAGTTGGTAATTTCATGTGTTCATTATTACAATTTAGTAATTATATTATGATTTATGCAAGTATATGGTTAAAAATTAACAATACTTCTGCACTCCGGTTCTTAAAATGTTGAGTATAAACAATATATTACATAAAAAGATATGCACAACCTAAAAGATGTCGAATCCAAGCAAAATAAATAAAAGGTCAAAGCTTCATGATTGTTTTTAAATGGATAAACAATATCATTCCAAAGGACAAAGATAAGTTGCAGTTTGACCAAACTGCATACACAAAAACATTATTTGACAAAAGAATAAATAAAACTCTGAAGAACAACACATTGATTAGGTGTAATTTAACATTTGGGTAAATCGGCGGGTGGAGGCGGCAAGGTTGAGGCGGGAGTGGGGCCATTCTTAACAACAAACGCAGTGGCTAATCCCCAAGGCAAGTGCGCATCTAAATGACAATGCATAAACCATACACCTGGGTTATTGGCGACGAATCTGATGGCTGCCCAACCGCCAACAGGCACTCCGATTGTGTTACGCATTTGGGGATTCACTAGATTAAACTTCTTAGGATCAGTTTTCGGATGATAATTTCCGAATCCTTGAGCTAACACATGGAAATTGAATCCATGGATATGCATTGGATGATTTTCCGTACTTATCAATGCGGTGTTTTGCAACACTATTTCCACCGTCGCATTGTACTTCAACACCTTAACACTTGTCGACTTGTGTGTGAACAATAGCGACGAATCGTTGAAAAAACGAAAACTTGTGTAATCGAATTCAACCGGAGGCTTGTCGGGGAAATCCGGGGTGTAAATACCATCGATGTTAAAAAATACCGCCTGCAATAGTGACAAACTCGTCGGCCTTTGAAAAGAATGATTGTTCATGCTAGCTGCGAACCGTTGTCCATTAAAGCCTTGACACGTGGCGTTTGCTTCACAATGTTCTAATCCAAGTCCAATAGTAACATACATGTGCTCGTCAATTTGACGTGGGACCGGCACCCAGTGTGGACCTCCGGCTAGACTAGTGAGATTGCTGTAGAATTTAAAAGCTGTCGGTGTGTCGTTGGTGGCCGGCATTAGAGGCATAATAGGGCTTCTTGAAGTTGAACCTTCATAGGTGATAATGCCTCTTGTTGTTGTGTTATCGAATGGTGCGCCGATAGCACTAACGTATGGGCTTGCGGCCATGTAGTACGAACCTATTGGTTGATCCATAGTTACTAAGACGTCAGTGGTCATGCCAGGTGCTGTGATAACCACATCGGTGACATAAGGTTCGGTGTAGGAGGCATCTACTGCCACAACTTTCATCTTGTGATTAGCTATCTTGAAGAAAAGTTGATTATTGAGTGCAGCGTTAATGATACGTAATAAATAAGTCTTTCCTTTCTCCACCTCAAGCTTATACATATCTGAACATTTATTCAACAGGTATTATTAGTAATTGATAAGTGATTATATGATTAAGAATTTATGAACGTGAAATTGATATACTAAAGGGGTGTTGGGAGCGGCACAGAAGGGGTAATTGGTTTTCATGCGTCAAAATTTTTTATGAATTTAGAGTGAATAATAATTTCACAAGCTAAACTAATATTGTCTTCATACTAGAATTTTTCCATGAATAAATTACATCGTTGTTGTTTATTCTACCGTTCAAATAAAAATATGACTTACTGTTTTTGGAACAACGATATAGATCACCAGGTATCCCATTTATGGTGTAGGCGTCTGAATTGTTAGGTGCTCCGCCGGACGCAGTTGCCTCATTTTCCACATCAATAATGTTAGCATTCCAATATTCTCCTGTATTAATTTTTTTATTTCTAGCCAGTTAGCTCATGATCTGAATTTCACACATTATTATCATTGTCATGGTTTGATTAATTATATAGATACCTAATAAAATCGGAACTTCTTGGTCGGGTTTAGGAAACGGATAGGAACGACCCGATCTTGGGAGGATAATAAGCGCCCCATGAACCGTAGCGCGGAGAGTAGAGGCATGGGCGTGCCACCAAAGTGTACCTTCTTGTTTGATTACCTGAAATTTATAGGTATAACTGTTTCCCGGAACTATTGGACATTGTGTTATCATACTAGGTCCATCCGCCCACTGACTTGATATATGAAATACTCCATGCCTGTATAAACAATTAATTATTTCAACTAATTAGTGGAGTATAAAAGCCAACTCGAGGAATGGCGTGACAAAGATACTTCGCCTAATAATGTGATATTAGGATAGCAGAATTTTCACATAGCTATAGCTTAACAACTCATTATTTTACATAGTCAAAGTATATAAATGTTATTGAAAAGAATCAAGGTGTAATTTAAAAAATTTAACTATTAAAATATTGACCAAATAATTTCAATTAAATTAACTAATCAAAATTTGATTAGTACCAATGAATAGTAAGATTGTAAGGAGACTTATTAAACACATGAACAATAAGGGTATCGCCCTCCCGAACTAGCAGAGTCGGTCCGGGGAGGCTGTTGTTGGCTGCAGTTATCACTTGCTTAGTGCACAGCCGTTGGACGGTTAGGTTTTTCACCTGAAACAAATTACTAATTAATAGCCTGAAATTTCTTTTTTCTTCTGATCATAAATGTATGATTATGTAATGTATAAGAAAAGAAAAATTTAGAGAAGGAATTACAAAGAGTGAGTGTTCCACAATAGCAGCAGAAGAGAGGGAATAAGCTAAAAGAGCTAAAGCTGTAACAACAAAAAGTTGTAACCGGAACATAATGTTGAAAATGTAGTTGGAAACTATAACTTAACTATAATTAAGCTCAATAAAAGCAATTAAGGAAGTTGTGTATTGATTAATGCAATTGTGTACAAGAGAATGTAATATATATAGAGAGAGAGCGGAATTGAGTTGATGGAGTCGTAGAGTTGCGTGAAAGAGTTAGTTAATGGCTTATTATAATTGTGTAATTCTAATATTATTTGGGGGTTGATTTAACTTCTTTCCGGTTTTGAATTGGTAAGAGTGAGTTCGTCATCCACCGGCTTAATTATCTTTAATTTTAGGTCATCAATCCATCCATATGAAATAGTATTTTTTTTTAATTTAAAACTGATTTGAAGATTTGAGGTTATATTGATGTTTCGGTGATTTTTTTATCATCTATCCATGATCGGATTCATGTAATTGAATTAACCGGAAAAATATACAAGTCTATTGACTTAGAAATGAACGGGACATAATTGTAAGTACTAAAGAGTCACCGCTAAAAGTTGCATGTATGCATTTGCTACTGGTAACCATCAATAATCACAATCTCTTCTCTTCAGAACGGCTTTAAATGGTAAAATTTCATATTCAGAATACTAAAAAGAAAAGAAAATAAATGATCATCATCGTTTGTGTGTTTTTGAGAAATCCAACAAAACGGTAATTTTGTTTCCCATCTCAATCTCTCAATTTTATATCCTGATCATCATCCTCATCCATTCGTTTGTGTGAAAGATGTGTGAAAACCAAAAGTTATATTTTGGTCATTGCATGAGAGAGCTACAATCTGGCCGGCATTCGTACTTTATTTGCAATCTTTAAAGTTCTATTCTTTTCAATTGAAATTGAACAAACTAAAATTGAATTGAACTGAATTGAATTGAAACTGAACATACTAAAACTAAACTAAAATTTATTATTCTGAAATTGAAAATATTGAAATTCAATTGAATCATAATTATTTATATCAATAATAACAACATTACCATGTAACTTTATAATTTATATTTTTGTTTCATTAAATTTTATTATGATATTTTGTTGAATCCTTAACTTTTTTAGTATTAATAAAAATCACACTAATATTCTTTTGGGATAAATGTAGTTTAATTAAAAAGATAACAAAATGAAAAAAGTAATTAACTTAGCAGTGCAGAATTCTATAGTACAAAAAATTTGGAAGATGAACTAAAACAATATCTAACATGTCGATGAGGATAGTCAAAATGATGACATGGATGAAGATTGAATTAGAAAAATTAATCTAATCTTGGATTATAATATTGTAATATTTCTCAATTATATTGTAATGAGTATGTTTTTTAATACTTTGTAAATTAATTATTTTTTCCATTTATTTGTTATTAAACAATTTTTTTCGTTATTAACAATAATAAATAATCAAATTTTAACATATTATTAATAATATTCTTAAATAATTTTTATTACTTACTATTTATTTTATTTTTTCATTCTAATTATAATTATTTTAATAATATTTACGATAATATATAAACTGAAGCTGAACTGAAACTAAACTGAAAATGAATCGAAATTAAAACTGAACTGAACTGAATGGGTTGTTGAATGAGTTGAAAACAAAGTATCCCAAGCGTTTGAAAAGAAAGGTTAGCAATTCTATCTACTTCTCCTTTACCTCCGATATAAGTGAACACAATTACTTTATTTTGTTTAATTTGTTTCATATATTTTTAATTTCTCATTTTTTATTTGAATTTTGTTTTAAATTAGATAAAAAATTTATAATTATAATGCGTAGCCATTATTTACATTTTCCTATTTCACCCAATGATTGAAATGAGGTTTTTTTGCCTCGTATTTCGGAAAAAAATCTGTTGTTCCTATTTCTATGTCCCCTTCAATGTATCCCATTTAAAATTTGATAATTGTAAAGTTTTAAAATTTTTTTATTCATTTTAATTTTCTCTTTCTTGTTAGTGGGACTCTCTTTCCTTGTATTTTACACTTGTCAAATTTTTAATGGGGTGCACTGAAGGGGACATAGAAATGAGGATAGCAGATTTTTTTCGTCATATTTCGTTACACATTCTAACGCTTCTATTATTTTATATTTTATTTATTTAATTTCACATTTATTTTTTAAACTTTTTTACGTGCGATTTAAAAATAATTTTTTTATTTCTTTAAACTATATATTGATATATGTTTTGTAAACATTCTTTCACTAAATTTCTAAGATGGTATAAGTATGATATGAATGGGGTGTGACTTATGTGTAAGGTACTAGTGTAGTATAAATGTAATATGAGTATGGTACGAGTGTGGTATAACAATCTCTTGACAAGTCCAACGTAAGTTTTTGAAATTAATTAATATTACCATTTTTTTACGTTGAAAGTGGAAGGTTTGATTGTTTCTTATTTTCCAAAACCACAGTTTGGATCCAAGTGTCAACGGAAACAACAATTTCTTGTAGCCCTGATTGTGATTAACATATAAAAAAGAAAAAGTTGATGTTTAATTATTAAGGAAATTGAAAATTAATTGTTCAACTTGCTGCATGCTGAATGTCATAAATTTGAGGTAGAGCAACTTGAACTAGATTACTGAACCTTATAAAAGTTAACAATAGTAATATTTCCAATATATACTACATTAATTTATAAAGCAATAGTGTATGACTTGACTGACATTTTTTTCAAGAAATAACGTCTATTATATCACGAACCTTGAATTTGTATCAAAACCTTCATTTCTCTCTTGAATTTTTAAAATTTTAAAATGATTTTATAAACTTTTAAAAATGCATCGGTATGTCATTTCAATGTCAAGGATGGCAATGGGCTGTATCCGGGTCGGGTCCAGCTTGGATCCGGTCCTGATCCGTTTAAATGTATTAGACCTGGATCCGTTGGATCCATAATTTTAGGATCTAGATCCAACGGATCCCAAGGATCCGGGTTCACAAACTGATCCAAAACGGATCCATGTAATTAACATCAAATTCTTAGTTTCAGCTTCCATACTTGTACATTTAACCTTATTTTAAGTAGTTTACATATTCATTTAATTATGTTCATGCAATTGGACTTACGTGGATCTCAAATAATCTTAACTATCTAATATTTTTAAGATAAATAATAAATAAAAAAGTAAAATTAATCTTTAATTACGGATCCGGGTTTCATTGTAAAATCCGAACCCGGATTCGTATCCGTTTTCTTGGACCCGGATCTGTATCCTTTTTCTTGGACCCGGATCCGACGGATCTATAAAATTAAGATCCAAATCCTAAAAAACGGATCCGGATACATGGATCCGGACCGGGTTCAGGATCCGTTGCCATCCCTAGTCACATGTCAGTTTTTGGTTGAAGATGGAAAATTAAAAAAACGAGATATTTGAAAGTTTTAATCAATGAAAAACTGACATGTGACATTGAAGGGGGCAAATCGAATTGCTCTTTGCAAATTCATGGAGTTATTTGGAACTTTTGAAAATTAAGAGGAAAAATGAGCTTTTAAAGATAAGTTCAGAGATTCTCAATAGATTCAGCCAAAAATAATATACATTTTTTGATATAAATTTGAATTTCTGATGGAAAAATTAGTAAAAAAATATTTAAATCGTACATTTTTTCTGTACCCAAATATCGAATAACTTGAATTTGTGTGCGAAGTCGAGCTTAAATTATAATACGTTGGATTTCATTCAATTTCCATGACTTATGCAACGATATATGATAAAAAAAACGATCAATTTGCAAAAAATTTTCCTTAGGAAGAAATCCAAAATATATAAAATATAAAGAATACATTTAATTTTTAATCGACCAACCAAAATATTCCCTATTAACACACTAAAACATGAAAAAGTTTCATTTAATTCCTCTGAAAACAATATTTACGCAGATGAAATCCAATCACCTAAATTAGACTGGATTTTTGACTCAGCAGACATGTTATTTTCAACAATTTCAAATTCCTAAAAATTTAATGCTTATTAATTCTATTTTTCTTAGAAGAGTCGGCCTCTGCATTCTTGCAAGTTCTATAAGATTATGATGTTATCTTATTTTTTGTTTCTATTGTTTGATGAGCAAGTAATTAGAATAACTGATCAATCAAATATTTTTTAAAAACACATATTTATTAATCTCAAAATTATAAATTGATTTAAAAGCTATAGTATTCTTTGTTGACAATATGGATCATTAAAAACAATTTAAAGTATTTGATGAATAAACAACAACAAATTAAAATCAGATATAAAATAAGAATTTAATATTCAATAATGAAATTCTAGAAAAAGAAAACTTGATTACAAAAGGTAAAGTGAACAAAATGAAGGGACACTTGTTTATTTAAATTAGACAAATTAAATATGCTAATATATTTTTCTTGACTAAATAATAAATAAAAGCTTAAATTTGTGATCCTGAGTTCCTGACTTTGCTTATTAGCTACTCCGTCTGTTTCAAATCGTTATCTTTATTAATAATTACTTATACATTTATTCTATATATCAACAAACCAAATTGAATAATTAATAATTCACAAAGAAAGGCTATAGCTAATTGCCAGTTCTTTGTGTTAGGCAGACGTTGACAATGAATTCTTCCCCCACATATAGATTAATTTTATTAATTTTTTTATTATGGTATGATCTGCTAATTTGTATGATAATCTTTTGATTAAATCTTTCACCAAAAAATTTGTATTATAGACTTAAAAATGAAGAAATATATTATTGTATGAAAGATAAAGTATTAAGCTTGCACATTCACAACGAATAATTTTACTATCAATCTTGTCAGCTGTCTCTCTTATAAAAACAAAAAATTTAAATCTTATTAATTTGCAATCATAGACAATAATCAATTAAATTGATAGAGCTATTCAACAAACTCAGTAGTTACTTTAATATATTGAATTACAAGTTATTTCTCTGGGTACTAATTTTATATCCCTCATGTTCATATAATCTATTTCTTTGATTATTTCTCCAGATTATATTAAAAAAGCACTAGGACCCTTATAATTTTGAGGTTGATGTGCTATATAATTTTGTTTATTATTTTTAACAACATTAAGAACTTGATCATCTTTATGTTAGCAATGCATATAATTCATCTAAATCATAAATAAATGGCTAAATGAATTTGTACCCTTTAACTTGGTAACTTTAATCTCATGCCATCATAAACTTTCAAAAATTTCAGTTAACTTTCCGAAATTGGTAAAAATACACTAGTTTGTTCCCTCAACGTCACGTGACAGATTTCAAATATATCATTTTTCATATTTTTGTTCATCAATCGAAAATTGGCACGTGACATTCGGGGGCAAAGTACTATGTATTTTTATCAAATTCAAGAGGGTTATTTGAAACTTTTGAAAGTTCAGAATAGTATACATAGGACTAAAGTTGTCAAGTTATTAGAAGTGTTTATGTATTTTATTTAAATAAATTAATGATTTCCATGTTTGGGAAATGTCACCGCAAGAAAGCAAAACTTCATTTTAAAATTTTATATGGCCAAAAATCAAAGAAAATATCAAATATTTATGTGAAGCAAAAGGTTTTGGCGTGGAATTATACTCGTGGGAAATAAATTATACTAACACACAATATATAAGTTGAATGAGTTGGATATTAGTAGAAAAAATTATCTAATTTTGTGTCATATAAATTACACTCCACATATAAGTTGGATATTGCAGCCAATTCATTCAATGTCAAATACAATGTTTAAAAGAAGTCATATCTATCAAAGACATATGTATCAATAGGTGTTACAAGTTATCATAAAAAAATTCCGCTGTCCCTTAAATTTTTAAAGTGCTCTCGTAACTATTCAATTTTCAAAGAGTGCACCACTTTACTCATGAACGTCATGTGTTAACTTCTACTTGGTTTGACTTTTCAAATATGTAATTTTTCTTATTTTTTTTCTAATCGAAATCTGACATGTAACGTTTAGGAAGTAAAGTAGTGTACTTTTTTAAAGTTTAGGTAATTACAGGGTCACTCTGAAAATTAAGGGGATAACAAATTTTTTTAGATAAAGTTGAAACACCATTCTTTACATTAAACCTTAGATGAATGTTGATCTTTTTAGAATCTAGGTGGAGACTAGAAGAGGTCATAGACTGAGATGAGTTTAATTATTATTTTTTTATTTTAATTGTATTAAAATTATAAATTCAAAATAATTTGAATCATGTATGAAAAATTATTTTAGATAAAATATTTGATTAGTTCTTATGTAATAAATTTTTAATATTGTTTAGAGGTAAATTCAGGAATCAATTGAATCACAAATTTTTTCGTGCAGATGATTCTAGATAGAAGTGAATGAAATAATTCTCCCATTTCTTGAGATTAATGTTTGTTGATGGATAAAAAAATTAAACAGGCAGGGAATGATTTATAATATATTTATAGTTATATCTATAAATAATATTCATCTAATATATATCGTGAAAATATTGAAGTATGGCGTATGATTTTCCCGCCAGCATCAATAACAATATAAATAAGATTACCAAAAAAATAGCAATTTTATGAACTGAAAGAGGGGTATCCTAGTCATTTTGATACTGCAAGCAAAATTAAAGGGGAAATGGAAATTGAGACGACAGAGAAGACGGTTGTCAAAATCGGCGGTTCCAACTCCGGCGTCAGTGAAAACGATTTACTGTCGGTTGTAGCAGAGGGGAGCGGGAGCAGCCGAGACCGAGTTAAAGGACCTTGGTGATGCTATTCTGAGTAAATTAGTTTGCAAGTTTGGGGCCAGGAATTGGAGTTTGATCGCGCGAGGAATCTCCGGTCGGTCCGGTAAGCTTTGCCGTCCCCGGTGGTGTAATCAGCTCGACCCTTCTGTTAATCGCAAGCCTTTTCTGGTTAGTAATAACTTCAACTCAACCATATTTAAGATAGCGGGGGATAAAGTTATACATGTTTTATAGCGGATATCTGAATTAGGGGTAAACCATTTGTTGATTTCTGCTGTTTAGGATCAACTTTTTTGAGTGTAATCGATGATTGGTTTTTTCAATTAATTAGGACTAGTAAGGTTTATGAATTTTGTAATTCATGTTGAAGTTGTCAATCATGCTCCATCTATCTTCTATCAGGCTACTATTTGCATTCAGTGATTTGGATTGTTACATTTTTGGTATGGTTTATGGATTGTGTAGTTCATGTTGGAGATACATTAATGGCATTACAGAAAAGAGTCTTATTCGGAATTGTTCATGATCATAAAAGAGTTTACCCTTAAATCACGTGTAGTATACTTGTTAACTTCACTTTACGCGCTCTTTCCCTTCATTGCCTTGGTTATAGTATAGCTAGCTAACATGAAGCTTTTTAAGTTTCGGTTGAATTATTACTCAGCATTATGAGGGATTAGTGAGTTAGACTCATAGTTAAAAGAAATAAAGCAGTTCTTTCTAGTTACTCAGCGTTAGTGAAAGTATTAGATTAAAGTCATAGTTTGTTAGATATGCCAGCTCATCTGTAAGTTAAGATTATGTGTAATTAACCAATTAAACGAGCAATTTTCACTTACGTTTCTAATATGTCATCGAAATATGATGTTCTATGTTGGCTGATTAATAAGCCGAAGTACATTTATAAGCTTTAGACAATTCTTCCCCTTTAAGTTTCCTTTCTGGGTGGAGACAGAGTTAGCTTTTGAGAAGGGCTTCTTAATAAAGAAGTAAGTTTTGTTTCTGCAAGCATTGCAGTAGTTATAAGCTAAGGGTACAAATTGAAACTCACTGTTTGTCTATTATCTTATAGTCATTTGATTTTCTTAAAAGTAATAATTTTGTTTACTTTTAAATATAAATATAGTTTATTATCCATGTTTGAAGAACTCATTGTTTAGATAATTAGATATTCATGATGAGCAAAGTTTATTTCATAAAATTAAACTTTCGCAGATGAGGAGGATCACATTATAGCTGCAGCTCATGCTATACATGGAAACAAATGGGCCATAATTGCAAAGCTTCTTCCAGGGAGAACAGATAATGCAATCAAATACCATAGGAATTCCACCCTAAGACTCAGGACCACCAGGATGCTAACTTTGAAAAAGATAAAGCGCCATCTGAAGAAACTTTGTCTTGTGGGGATACCATTTCATTTAAATCCTTAGAAGGCAGGGAAGTTAGCTCCCTCTATATTATGGATGATCAGATCAGAGTGAAGGGAGGGCATAATCAGAGATATTATTATCAAATGTCAAAGGAAAAAAAACCACCTACGATATCCCATCCCACGGCACGTGTGAGTGTATTTAGCATTTATAATCTCAATGATTATCCAGAAACAACTTCATCATTTTCCAGGCCAATTTCTACGCCAGATGATGGGATTTACAAATTACTTGATGGGGTTTACAGTGAGCAATTTGTTCCTCATCAACGTGGCCATGGTTGTTGTGACACCGAAAACGACGCGAGATTTCGTAGTTCATTGTTGGGTCCAGAATTTGTTGATTTCTTTGAGCCCCCATCTTTTACAAGTTATGAGTTGGCTGCAATAGCCCAAGCCAAAAGTAACATGGCTTGGCTTTAAAGTGGTTTGGAGAATAACAGTGTTTGATTTGAGCTGTGGGTGATGCTAACACCTTATGGATCTCATGGGCAAGTAGAGCACCTTGCAGAAACCAGATGAGGTAAAAGTTACGGACTTGGATAACGAATTTTCCTAGAATTAAAATTTGCTCTAAGATGAATTAAGTTTGCATGTTCACTTATATTGCAAGAAGACAGTGTGATAGGAAAGAAATCTATGTTGTGATATTGTATTGCGTATTTGCATAATGAGATAACAAGTATTTATGCAAATCAACTGAATTTAGATAATGAAAGTAATAACTCCAATTCTTAAGATTACACCTAGGCTCACTTCTAGAATTGTTCCTAAGATTATGAAAGTAATTGTGTATTTGCATAAAAAGATTACAAATATTTGTTTTATTTAGCTGCCTGATATATTTATGCAAATCCAATTTGTTTAGAGTTAGACTCGGTTCTGTTTTTACTGTTGTAGTATTATGGTCATGAAACTGCAGATTTAAATTTCCAGTAAACCTGATTCAACCCTGTAACTTAAAATACTGCATCATTTGCCTTGTTTTGTTCGATTTCAATACATTTGAGATACACTTTTTTTATGGGAATTCCTTTTGTTAAATTGTTTTTGTAACTGTTGCAATTATTTTGTGTAATTACAGTATTAAGTTTAAGAATTGAAAATGAGATGGAACAAGCAACAAATTCAGAGTAGAGCTTTATAACATCAAAGTTTGCTGTTCTCAAACGAGTCCTTGTTTTTACCCAATCATTGATAACAAAAAAATAAGACTTTTTCATCATTAATGCGATAGGAAGAAAATACAGGCGAGTACATCGCCTCATGTTATTATATCGTAAATTTGAGTCCATTTAGCGAAACTGTAGATTATCTTCAGGCTACAGGAAAGAACGTAGTAATGCAAGGAACTCGCTCAAAGTGAATGATTCAAAATTCATATAGACCAGACCTTAAAGCTTCAAATTTGCTTTCACATAGCTGATGTTTGTTTTAAATAGGATGGATATTCAAAGAGAGGAGTTCACAAGAATGCTGAATTCCTATATATTTTAAATATGATTTTCTCTTGCACTTTCTCAACCTTCGACAGTGACAACTATGTCAGGCATTCAAATGGTTCAGGTTTAGGGTTCTCAGTTTGTCTTGGAGTTAAAGATAGGATAACTAAGGGTGATACTGATGACAATGAAAATAGATGCTTGGAGTGAAATTAATGATTTAGTTGATTGTTGTAGATTAACATATGATACTGGGGAGGCTAAGTGAGTGTTATGTTTGTAAGTCTTGAATGTCTTCTTTAGAACAGCAATATATTCTACTACTAGAAGTCTAGAAGGAATTGGGTTTACTGTGTTTTCCATTTTCTGTCTTTTCTCATTTCCCCCTTTCGCTATTAGTATCTCTCGAGAAACGAAAGAAAGTAAAATGTGAAAAAATTAATGGTGGTCATAGAGGGATGCAATTTTCCAGACATTAGATTTTAATGGGTAATAATTCCATTATGTAAAGCTATTCTTTTGAAAGATACAAACACCAAAATTTTGATATTCCATAAGGACGTTCTTTAGACTTGTGAACAATTGTTTTAATCTTGGTTTTTCTATTTTCATTTCATAAAAAATTCTAATTTGCTTGGAAATATCTTAATAAAGTAAAATTGAAAAGACAACACTATGACCTCTACACATTTGGTGATTAAGATTATTATTGAGCACAAAGTAAATGCATGCGACTAAAGTTATACTATCATATCTTTTTTAGGTTTAGCCAAATCCTCACATAATATGGATGAAAGTCATTTTTGACATAATGTTATATTATGATAAAAGTTACGTTATTGTTTGTCCATGTCCTTATCACACATTAAACATACTTTATATCAACTATTTCATAATTTGACTGGCATCAGTGGCGAAGTCACATGTTAACATGTGAGGTCCAATGACTTCACTTTTTTTTAAGAAGTAATATAAGTTTACTAGTAAATTGTATTTGGATCCCATTAAAAATTAATGTTGAACCCTATATTAATATTAAAATCACACATTAATTTTAGAGAAATACATTTTTTCACTCTTTATATCTCTATAAATTTAACTCTAATATTTCTTTTACAATTTTATTGTTTACTAAAAAATATTCACCATTATTAATTCTAAACTTTTTTCATGAAATTATAAAATTACTTGAAATTTTAAAACATTTGATGTTTGAATGTGGATATCATAGCAAAAAATTTCTGGATTCGCCACTGACTGGTATATACAATATTTTTACCAATAATAAGTAATACTATCTCATTCTTATCTCATTCACAATACATATATATAACACATATTGATCTCGTGGTGTTCCTAGTCAGCTGATTAATTTATTTTCCTAACAAATACGTAATACATACTTTAACTTTAATGACAAAACATGTCCTTTGCTTTTTAGTGTTTTACTCGGGCGTTAGGTTCAGACCGTGCTTTGTAGACTTCTTACTAAAAATGTCAACTCAAGCCTGATTCGAACGATACTTTAAGATTTCATGTTTGGGCTGGGCTCAAGCCGAGCTTATGGGGTCATTCCCATGCCCATTAATAATTTATGCATGATATTTTTATGTGAATATAATATAAACAAAACAATAAATTTTATACAAATGTCATTAAATTTATATATAATTATATTTTTTACTTCAATTTTTTAATTATATAACATAATTTAATGCAATTAAATTTTAAAAATAATAGAATAAAATAAAAATTTCAAAATAATTATTACATAATATATACCCCCTTCCTTTTAAAATAAGTGTCATTTTAAGGTTAATTCTCAATATCAATGTCACATTAATTAAGATAATAAAGATACTTATTTACCTCTATGATTTTTGTTCATTTGAAAATTGATTGAATACTTTATTCTGTTTATCATTTTCAATGTATATTAAATAAGGGTAAAGTAGATAAAATATGCATTAAAATTCTAAAATGATATTTATATAAAAAAAATTTAAAAAACCTTAAAAAGATACTTATTAAAAATTAATTAATAAAATTTAGATCTGTCAAGTCAGGTTCGGGCCAGCCAATCTTGCGTGGTGATATGAAAATTAAACACAACTTATATAACTTCAAGCTAGGTTTAATAAAAAAATAAGCATTCAAACTCACATAACTAGCTTTGCGCACGTTGTATTCTGTATTACAACTTCCAAATATGGGGACCACCAGGGGCAATTTAGTCATATAAGAATACGTATAAATATGTACGCCAATTAGTAAAGTATACACTTTTTGTCCCAAACTGAAAACGACAGTCACGCTAGGTTGTTCCAACTATTTATTATTACACGTAAACAGACAAACAAATGTATTACTAATAATATCTTCACTTAATGCATTGACATCTCCTGAACTTGTTTAAAAA
>CATIWQ010862669.1:0-10877 GCA_949673415.1 Euphorbia schlechtendalii | reverse complement strand
GGAATTGTGGGAATTGACGACTCCCATTAAAGAGTGGATACGGTTTGATTAACTTTAGCTTTCACTTGCATACCTTACAACTTTGCTTTGCTTTCTACTTATACTTTCTATTTCGAAGTTTATGATATGTCTATGTGTCATTATGCGTATTTCATGCTAAGTCTTTTATGTTAATCAAGTTATATGCGTTGGAGTTAATTTTAAGAGTAGTTTTGGGGTTAACAATATCGTGTACAATCACTGGAGTAACACGTGTATAATCGGGGTTAACACTTGATTCACTAACTTAGTAAAACGGTGAGTTTAACAAGGGATGGTTCCAATTCAAAATCATGTCTTTTGAAAACATCGGTTTTGATTTTTACCGCAAAACTGATTCTCATAGAGTTACTTAAAATTTCTAACGGTGTTAAATATGTGTTACCTCATATGGCTGAGTTAAGATTTTCCCTTCAACACTTAGCCAAAATTTTTCTTGATTTTTCTTCACATAGGTTTCACTATTCCAATAAGCTACCTTAGAATATTGAACTGCTCCTTTGGCAATGGTATGGTGAATATGTCAGCACGCTGCTCCTTTGAAGGAACATACTCCAGTTTGACATCTCCCCTTAGCACATGATCCATTATGAAGTGATATGGTTTGGTCCATCATGAGCCAAGAAGAACTTAATCGATACTTTTGGGGTTATACACTTAAGAGCATAGTTTATATACTAAACAAAGTGCCCTCAAATTCAATTGATCAAACACCATACGAATTGTGGTATGGTAAGAAACCAACTCTTTCTCACTTGAGAGTTTGGGGATGTCATGTTTACATAAAGATGACAAGTTTAAGCTCGGTGCTAAGTCTGATAGGTGTCTATTTTTTGGTTACCTTAAGGAGACTATGGGTTATACCTTTTATAATCCCAAGGAACAAAAAGTCCTTATTTCTAGAAATGCTCAATTACTCGAGAAGGAGTATATACTTGTGAAAGCTAGTGGGAGAAATCTTGAGTTAGGCACTCAAGAAGATGAAGTAAAAAATCAACTGATTGTTCCTACACCTATTACACAAGAAAGTGTAAGCATGGAATAACCTATTATAACACCGACATTGCGTAGGTCAGGTTGGGCTCCAACTGCTCCCGAGCGATACGATTTTTTCATCACTAATGATTAACATCTCTTCCTTATGGAAGATGATGAGCCCAAGAGTTACAAGGAGGCAATGGAAGTCTTAGAGTTTGACAAATGGTTTACAACCATTAGATTAGAGATGGACTCCATGTACGAAAATCAAGTTTGGAGCTTGATTGATGCTCCAAGGGGGATTAAGCCCATAGGACGCAAGTGGGTTTTCAAGAAGAAAACTGATATGGACGGTAATGTAAATACCTATAAAGCAAGGTTGGTTGCAAAAGGTTATAGTAAAAAATAAGGCATTGACTATGATGAAACCTTTTCCTCGGTGGCCATGCTAAAGTCTATCAGAAAATTCCTTGCCATCACCGCTCATTACGATTATGAGATCTGGCAGATGGATGTGAAAATAATGTTCCTTAATTAGAATCTGGATAGGAATGTGTATATGGCACAACCTGATGGTTTTACATCCAAGGATGGCTAAAAGGTATGCAAGTTACAACAATCCATTTACGGACTTAAGCAAGCATCAAGGAGTTGGAATATTAGGTTTGATGAGATAATCCAAGAAATTGGTTTTGTGTCAAATGCTAATGAGCCCTGTGTATATAAGAAGGCTAGTGGGAGTTTGATTATTTTCCTTGTTTGATATGTCGATGACATAATACTGATAGGATACGATGTTCCTTTTCTTCAGACGGTGAAGTCATGGTTGTCAAAGAAGTTCTCCATGAAATACCTTGGAGAAGCAGCTTTTATACTTGGTATAAAGATCTATCGAGATAGATCTAGATGGCTGCTAGATCTTTCTCAAAGTATATATATATACAAGGTTTTGGCTAGATTTAACCTTGAGTAGTCGAGAAAGGGTTATCTCCTAATATCTCATGGGATTAACCTTTCTAAATTTGAGTGTCTGAGAACATAAGAGGAGAGACTGAGCATGAATGGAATACCCTATGCCTTAGTGATAGGATCCATCATGTATGCTATGATATGCACTTAGCTTGACGTCTCACATGCGTAGAGTATCACAAGTATATTTCAATTTGACCCAAGTGAGAAGTACTAGATGGCCGTTAAAACTATCCTTAAGGACTTACGTATGACTGAGGATATGTTTTTGGTATATGGAGAAGGTGATCTCTTTGTGAAGTGATACACTGATGCGAGTTTTCAGTCTGATAGGGATGATTACAAGTCCCAGTCAAGATATGTGTTTATGTTAAATGGAGGGGTAATTGTTTGGAAAAGTTTCAAACAGGATACGACTGCCGATTCAACCACTGAATCTGAGTATACAGCTGCTTCAGAAGTAGCTAAGCAAGCTGTCTAGTTAAAGGGATTTATTGGTGATCTCAGTGTGATGTTTAGCATTGTGAATCCAATAGCGATCTATTGCGATAACAATGAGGCTATTGCTCAGGCAAAGGAACTATGGTCTCATTAGAGAAATGGACATATACTCAGAAAATACCATCTCATTCAGGAGATAGTAGCTTGAAAAGATATAAGCTTAGAATACATACTAACGGATCAGAATCTAGTGAATGGGCTAACAAAGCCACTGACTCAGGTTAAGCGTGACCAGCATGTTAATGAGTATGGCATGAACCACATGGGCAGTTGCCTCTAGTGTAAGTGGAATATTGTTATACATGATGTATGCCTTAGAGGCAATTAGATCAATATATCTCAATTAGTTATAGTGTACAAACAGTTTCACATTATTATTATTAATAATAAAGGAAAAGTTTTTGTTTATTAGTGTTTTTTAATTTATGTATCTCGCTGATATCATATATATATGATATTATACATGCTCATTGATAAGATAAAGTCCGTGACTACTTCATAGCCTAAAAGTGCAAGGACATAGTGGGAGCTATGTGGTGTGATAACCACACATACGTGTTTCTATGAATAGTCTCAATATCCCTAGTCATAGTTTCATTGAGACTAGACATCAATGAAGTAGATAGACTAGCATGTGTAGGCTTACTCCTTCAATTAGATCCAAGCATCTGATCTCACAAGCTAAAGGTGGTACCTTGAGTTAACACATGAATGTATTCGGGTAATATATTGGAGACCACATTAAAATAGACACTCAGAAATAACTATATCCATGTGTTGGTGCCATGTCTTATTGCAGAAGCAATACAAGTATCCTCAGACCTGAGATACTAGTTACCTTATGTAGTAGTTGCTATACTTTGGGTCATACTTACTCATACCTTGAAGATCAAGATGATACGGGTGATTACAGGGTATAGTGATGATCACATGTTGGTAAGCTAAGTAGTTAAGATGGGATCCATCACTCTTGATATAGCGATATAATGGGAGATGTACCTTAAGGCCTCTTGTTGAAGAGACACACTCATAAACCTCTGATAATGGCGAGTGGTGTTCTTCATGAACAAGTCTATTTCCAAGATAGCTACGGCTATTACATGAGCTAAAACTTAATCCAAACTCAATAAATTGGATGGTACTTAACCAGGAGGAGGGGTGTATTGTATTGACTACTAATGCAGAACCGGATCAAGTCATAGGCACGTGATATTCCGATTATCGAGGGATCATACGCCTTTGCTAGAAAGCCCATTTGATCATCTAGAGCTATCGAGTTCCATATTGGTTTGGAACACTGAGCCTAAAGGTTCTTGGATGGGAAGCCAAGTTTAGGTTAACCTCTAGTGGCTCTATACTTCAGGATCCTATGAGGTCACACACTTTGGGTCTTTATTGGACTAAGTAAAGAACCTATAGACTGGGTCAACGCCGAGAATATTTAGGTTGTCAAATTCATTGGATGAATTATTACTTTGTTAGACTAGATTAATGATTAAAAGGATTAAAGGAGAAAATTGGGAAAATTGCACTGAGCATAGCGAGGGAATTTTTCCCGTTGTGAGTGGGCCCCAACGAGCATGGGTTGTTCAGGTTGGACCTACGAGGCTGCCCCCATGAGAAAAATAGCTCATGGGCCACTAGCGTGCAGGCTAGGCCCGTGCCCGAAAGATAGGCTGGCAGGAAAGCATGCAAGGCCTAACTTACGAGGCAAGGTAAGCCCACAAGGGCTTGCCTTGCGAGGCTACCCCAATCCCCGTGCAAGTGGGCTGTGCGTGGGTCAGCTTGCTGATCCTAGGGATCTGTATAGTTGATTGTTCGCCACTTTTCTACTGATAACTTTAATAACTTATTTGCAAGATTTGGCTACACTCGTTTCGAAAGGTTATCTTCAATAATAATGCCAAAAACTTGTTCACGTAAAATACAAGTGTTGTTAGTACCTTTTATCAAATAGAAAAATGATGATAACTGCAAGTATACAATTGCGATGTAGTTTTAAAAGATATCGAACCCACAGGGAAGGAACCAAGTTTAAAGATCAACAAGGGAAAATAGAATAAATAAAATAAAATTAGATTGAAGGTTTTGGATAGGAAGATTAGAATGAAAAATGAGTATGTATAGATGTGGAAGACTAGAGAATCTAAATAAAGAGATTTTCCCTACGAACAAGTAGAGCAGAGAAAATATGTAAGTTCAACAAAGATGTTACGATTCACTAAACTAATCTAACAAACTTGGTTCTAAATATTCAAATTTTCAATGATTCGCTGTAGAGCAACACATGAAATAACTTTTCTAAACCTAGCGCAAAAGAATTAAGACAATTATATAAACCTGGACAACGTCAATACTATGCTTAGTACGGGTCGCTCTCACATAGCCACATTTAGTAAGTTACCATTCCAAAAATGTTAGCTTAGTAAACAACGTTATATCATATATCCAATGATTATACACGATATTGTTAACCCCGAAACTACTCTTAAAATTAACTCCAACGCATATAACTTGATTAATATAAAAGACTTGGCACGAAATACACATTATGACACATAGACATATCATAAACCTCGAAATTGAAAGTATAAGTAGAAAGTAAAGCAAATTTGTAAGGTATGCAAGTGAAAGCTAAAGTTGATCAAACCGTATCCACTCTTTAATGGGAGCCATCAATTCCTGCAATTCTTGCGTCTGCTTTGGATTCGATCTCGGCTCGTACAAAACCTTCGCTAGGATGCTATTCTTTGTGAATATCGAACAAACGAATATTGAAGAATGAAAACTTTTATTGATAAGTGATTTGAGAGTACACTTATACAACAATCTCTCGAGAATATAGAGAAATCTAGTGATCGAAACAAGGATTTGAATCACTTAAACATTTTCTCGCTAACACTTATGAATGTAGCGAAACTAGATATTTTTTCACTATCTATACACTATACACTATATTTCACCCCTCTATTCTGCACTCTATAATGCTGTGTGAAATTGTAAGGTTTTGAGCCCTATTTATAGAGTTCGAAGGGTTAGGTCTATCCAAACGAAGGTTCATGTCCATTGGTGAATGATTGCAACTCTTCATTGTGATTGGTTGAGAAGATTTGATATAATCCACAATGGATAGATACCTTTTCATGATTGTTTGACTTCTGATAGGTGTCTTATCGTTGGTAGTTGATGGTGGTTGATCATGCTTATCTAGCGGTTGGTAGTTAAGAAGATAAAACCAGAAAACCGTCCAAGTTGCGACCGCGATATGTAAGTCGCGATCGTGAATCTTTGTGGGCCGTGAATTGAGTTTTTCTTTAGAATTCTCCTTGCAACTTCATCGATCTTTGACAGCTTCAATCCTAAGCCAAATCTTTAAGTTCCATGCATCTTTTTGCACCTTTTTCACTCTTTTTTCATAGAATTCCACTTTAGATCATTTTACTTCCAATATTTACCTAGTATCTGCATTTCCATAAAAAAAACTATATACCACATGAAATCTTTTATATGAAGTATACAAATGACTTAATTCATAGTGTTTATGTGTAAAATTAATATGATATAATGTGTAATTATACACTTATCATACCCCCACACTTAAATTTTTCCTTGTCCACAAGGTAAATTCAACAGAAGTGTATAAATTGGTAAACAAGTCCGTAACTTATTTAGAGAAAGACTATTGCAGTGAGTACCACATTCCACGTCGCAAAAGATTTCAAGTAGAAGTTCAAAATTTCCCAAAAATTAGTAATGTGCAATGTATATAGCTTAGTTGCATACCTTTGTTCCTAATAGAGAGTCAACCAAATCGCATCTTCATATAAGCATTATATGCATACTCGAATATTACCTTCTCTTAAGCACAATAAAAAGTATAAAGGAAATAGAAAGCACACTTTGATGAATTTCTCTCAAGGCATTTTTAGGTAACCAGGATGCTAAAACACTCTCTGTGGTTGCATTTTATGCTCCATACCACTCTCCCCTTTTTTCAGTGGTTGCATTTTATGGTCCGTACAACTCTCTCATTTTTTTCTTTTAAGCATAGGTTTTTGAAGTACTTTGTACTTTGCACCCATTTTTCGTGCTATGCTTTTTTTTCTTTTTTCACTCAATGATTGGTTGTAGTTTCTACTCCGTACCATTCCTCACCTTTTTCATAACTCATTGGTTATCATCTCTTTCTTTTGATTTTTCTTTAATACCCTCATCCTTTATTGATCAATTTCAAAGTATTATGGCTATAGTTTCCTAAAACTTTAAACACACTTAATACTTATAGGACTTATTTGAGATTTGCATATAAAACTCATAGTAAGAATACCATTAGATATTACTTCACTTAAACTTAACGGAAGCATTGAATTAAAACTATACAACTTATACTAATTCATGTTGCATTGAAATATAAATCAAAACTTACTTGGAATGTTGCTCTTGAATGTTACTCACCACTCATCCTTGTCAAATTGATAAATGTTGTGCAATAACGTCAAACTTGTAAATAACTAACACTCACGATAACCTTGGATAAATGTTAGTAAAGTATAAGTAATGATAATGTATGAATGTCACTAAAATCAACAAAAAAAATTTCAAATTCTTCGATTTTTTTTCATTTTATTCAATTTTTTTGGATTTTACAGGATTTTTACAAATGCCCCCCACACTAAAGAACACAATGTCCTCATTGTGAGACATTATAAAAATAAAAACTATGCTAGTCTAAAAATAGAATTGAAAAGGATAAAGTAAAGAAAAAAAAACCCGATCTAATGTGAAGGAGAATCTGATGGACTGGGAGTGAATTGGCAATTTTGTTTTCTAAAGAAAGAAAGTAATTTTCGAAGCATCGATTTATTACTTTTCTTTAGAATCTTCATGTCCTTTTTCATAACTCCAAGTTCTTCTTGGCAATTATCCAATTTAAGTTGCATGCTTGCCTTCCAATCTTCCGGAGCTTCTTCGTCTTCATCATCATCTTCTTCCATTTCGTTCATCGGGGCTTTTCCTTTACGACGGCTAACGGATGGATTTGATGGTCTGACGGAAGAATCTTCTTGAGTCAAATTGAATTTCTTGGTGCCGTTCGAGTAGGGATAAAAGAATAAACACCTTCATATTCTTGGAATAGTCCGGTGTTCTTCCAATAATTTCCATCCATTTATCGAAAATACTCACCTGGTTGTTGAACATAGGGGAGTTCACCACTTGCACCCAAGACTATGGCGGTGATAATTTCGGCCGCTCCTATTTTACTTCCCATGCTCGTTGAGTTCTTCTTCATCATATCCCATATAGTATCCTTAAATTCCGCTTTTTGCTTTATCATAGCATAAGAAAGAACAAACAAATCTTTCTTTTGGACCTTTGTATTCTTTACTTGATAAAATACCGAAGTGGAAAGGTATTTGTGGAGAAGAAGAATGCATTCATCCTTAATGAGTTTGTTAGGAGAATTTTTGGGATCGAAGACTCTCTTACCCGAAAAATTTGCCCAAACTCGATTTGGTTGAAATGAATCCGTCATGCTTGATGAATTAGCAATCTTAAAACCGAACCAATCACCCATCATCTCTCTCGTGACGGTTTATTGTTGTCCTTGATTCCAAAATCGCATTGCCCTCTTCCTTGAATATTTGAAACCAAATGTTACCAAACATTCGAGAATCCAATCTCGATTTTGTGGGAACCGCATATCCACAAATTTTGAAAGACCAAGAATTGAAAGGTAGGCTTCCATCTCTTCACGGATATTTAGAGTTTCCAAGAAAACTAAATCGAGGAATATCATCCCGGTGATATCCAATTTGCTTAACTTTTAAAATCTCTTGCCCTCTTCTCTTATTCTCAATGGGAAAGGACAATCAAATTCTTCTTGAATTGATCGTGCTCCTCTCTTTTGTGCTGCTCTCTTCACAAGAGTTATGTTGGTTTTGAAGATAAAGGTTTGAAAAGGTTTAGATGCTTGAATATAGAAGATGAGAAAATTAGAAATTTTGAAGGCTTTTTAGAAGGTGTGGTGGCTAGGGTTCAACTTGGACCTATTTATAGAGGTTTAATGGGTCTCTAATTGGTCATGAATGGGATTATAGCCGTTTAGGGGTCAAAACTAGCCGTTAATGGTGGTTTTAGCCATCTGTCATGTGTTAGTTCACAATTTGTAACGGTTATAATTTTGCCATGTCACGATCGCGAAGGCCAGTCACGATCGTGAATCTCCTCACGAAAGAAACAGAAAGTTTTGTTATCTAGTGATCACGAGCGTGAATTGTGTCATTGTCGCGAGCTTCTTTAATCCTCAAATTTCTTTAATTTTTAGACTTGTACCTATAAAAACTTAGAAACACAAACACAAACAAACTTTGTTAAATATAAATGATAAATATTTGCTATAATACATTGAGTATTCATGGTGAAGATAGCAATTGAACATCAATATCTTGCTGTTCAAATTTTCATTTATAAAAACAAATATTTACAAGCAAACATAACAAAAGAAAACAAGCAAACAACAAACACACCATAAAATAAAACATAACTAAACTGAAAGAAAAGTCTATACAAGATTCTAAACCGAACAAAAAAGTAAACTATTCATTCAGGAGTTAAGGATTCAATCATCTGATCAATCTTATAACATAACTCCCGCAGATCCCTTTCAACATCGCATACGAAAATACGGATATTGCTAATCTTGCGATGAATAGAGATTTTCTCCTCCATTAATTCGCTCAACTTTCTCATAAGATTGGTTGAACTACTCCTTTCTTCCCTAGCAATTTCTCTTTCATGCTTTTTATCAACTTCTACTCGTTCGTTCCATGATTTCCAATCATAGGTTATTCCATTCTCACCAATACACTTAGTTAGAAATCTTTGCTTGAAGAAAATTTCCGTAGTTAACTCCGGAATTTCGTCTTTCATCAGTAAAGACTTCTGCACAACAAGGTAATCTCCCAATTTATCCTAACAAATTCACCATAGTTCGACACGTGTATGCTATACTACCAGGATCAACTGCAGAAGACATATGAGTCCCCATTATAATCCCTTATACATCCACAGGTAAGCCATTCCAAACCACTTCTAAGATAAACAATTCTTTAGGAATGATCGTGTCAGAACTAGAACTACCAAAAAGCGCACTACTTAGATAGAAGTGTAAAGCAAGCAAACAGGGGTCTCGGATCCACCAGCTATAGGCAGATTCCTGTTTGTATTCATCTTTTCCAGTAAGGCAATTCCATGTTGGTAGTGGATCCTAACCAGGAAGCATTTTCTAGTAACAATTTTTAGGGGACCCCAAATTCTTCTCCTACTTCTTCCTTGACAATTTATACTTCTTTCCTTGATGTCGATACTCCAAATAGTTCATCTTAGAATTCATCCATACTAACAAAATCAGCATTTCCTTACAGTTATCTTCACTGTTCCCAATATTCATAAAGGAATATAGAACCATGTTTAGGATTCCAAGGTAATACATTACCCTCTCATAGATTCCTAATTGAATGAAACTATTCTTATGAATGATATAAGAACTAGTGATATCTACATCTCTGATGGTTTCGAAATGATCACCTTCCTCTCGAGAGTGAATAGGAAAAGGTGCTTCATACCATTCTTGCAGGTCTGAAGGAGGAATTAGAACAGATTTGTTTGAGTGAACCATTTTGATGAAAAAGGATTGATTGACTTCAAGGTTTTAGAATAGATGCTTTGATTGAAAGGAAAGGAAATTCGGAAATCTGAAGTGAAAAGTTATGAGAATCAAACCCTATGCGTAGAATTTGAGAGAAACTGTTGAAAAACTGCCAAAAATGCTGCAATTTTTGCTCACGTCGCGATCGTGATCCTAGGTCGCGATCATGACTATACTAAAAGCAAGAAACAGAAAGTTTTGAAGGGAAATTCACGAGCGCGATAGACAGTCGTGAACGTGAATAGGAAAAATAGAAGAAAATCTTCTATTTGTCAAGAATTAAGATGGAAAATTATGACATATCACCTCCTAGATGATTATTTCATAATCTTTTCATATCTAGAATGAAATTTAGAAAATTGCATGGTATAGGAAATAAAACAAACAGATAAAAACTTTAGAACTTAATTAACCCAGAACATTGATCTTTAGAATGCTATTGCCTTCACTGGAACTTTGATCTTTAGAATGTTATTGCCTTCCCCGGCTACGGTGCCAAAAACTTGTTCACCACTTTTCTACTAAAAAGTTTAATAACTTCTTTGCAAGATTTGGCTACACTCGTTTCGAAAGGCTTATCCTCAATAATAATGCAAAAAACTTGTTTACGTAAAATACAAGTGTTGTCAGTACCTTTTATCAAATAAAAAAATGATGATAACTGCAAGCATACAGTTGCGAT
>CATIWQ010862656.1:0-10067 GCA_949673415.1 Euphorbia schlechtendalii | reverse complement strand
TGTGTATAGTGAGGGTTAGTGGACATCAATTCTATATATGTTACATATAAAATATATTTACAACATTAATTATGGTTTTGAAACCTAGACGGCCGGTGGGACCAGGTTCGACCGAAATTGGAGGCTGGTTCGGTCCAGTTTCTACTGATTTGAGACAAGTCAAGAATAGGTCAAAAATCAGAATAAACTGGTTGGTTTGATAAAATCGGTCGGTTTACTAATTGATCCAACCCATTTTTAACCGGTTCTTGAATTTTTAATGTTTGAAAAATAAAATTTCCTTTTTTCTAAGAACTGATTTTAGGACATCTCACTGATGCACCATATAACTAATCAACTGAGCTAGGCACATTGGTTTATTATTTGTATTTTATATTTTTATCATATAAAATATTAAATTGTTTAAAATTAAACTAGAAAATGTTTTCATTTAATTATAATGTAGATCAATTTGATTGTATCACTTTTTTTTTAAAAATTTCTTTTCGAATCAAATTTAACAGTGAATTATTTGCATACAAAATTATGATAAAATGAATATGATTTTTTTTGTTTGATATATTGTGTTTAATATTGAAATTATATTAAATAGAATTGTAAATGTATATTTTTATATATTATAAATTAAACCTTCTTATTTATTTTATAAATAGGATTTTAGTCTGAAATTTAATTTGTTTCAGTATTATCAACTCATTCTCAACAAATTACATTGCTATCATTTGTGTTTTATTTTATTAAAAGTCATACTTTTGAATTAAGAATTAATAATATTAAATATTATTACTTGTTTGTGTAAGTTAACTTATATTATATTATTAATATCAAATTATTAAATATATTAGTATTATAAAATATTTTGGAATATCCAATTTGGTAGCTGATTCAATCCGGTTGAAACTTAAATCCATAACTCATTCCCTTCACCGGTTCGAAGACCGGTCCAGATATGAAAATCATGATAATAATAGAATACACGTAACATATTAGTTTCAGGTACTGAGATTCGAGTAAAATGTGATCTATCATGACCATTATTAATTTCAAATCAAATGCTTAGATTTAACCATTTTTTTTTTTGAAAATGCCCGGGTGAGGGAAAAGGTAAGCGAAAGAGGTTTTCACCATTAAAAACCCTCACCAATGTATGATATTCTAATAAATAAAATCATTAACCTCAAGGTGAGATCAATAGAAATTTAGTTACAAGAAAGTAATATGTCTGGGAAGTTAAACACATCAGAAACCAAGAATTTTACATGTCACTTCCTATGTCTAAAAACAAACCAAGAAAGATGAATACATGAGCAAAGATGATCTTCAATACTCATCACTCCCTCAAACACTAACTTATTTCTTCAGCTTCCATAACGCCCATACAATCAAGAACCAAAAGGACATTCCAAAATCACAGCTAACAATTATATGTTATTATCGATCATTAATATTTTATCGGAGCCTTTGATTTGAATTCAATGTTCTGATGGACCAAAATTTACTCCAAATGTGAAATTCAAATTTAAAGAATCTCAACCCTAGTTTTAGTTAAACCTAATCCATCACGTCAATTAGTCTCCTATAGAACTTTGTAAGCACATTTTACTTAGAGGGGATTCTTGAGTAGTGACTTACTAATGGTACTAGCTCACGTGGTGGGCTCTTGTTCCTTTTTTTTAACTAGGTTCTTTTTAATAATGAGATTAGACACGGTTTAAACAATATAGACGTTGATTCTACATTGTAGACTGTTGCATAACCTCGCAGAATCCCAAAAATACCACATATCCTCACATTGGTATGGTATTGTCTATTTTGGATTTAAGCCCTCATGGATATACACTTTAATTTTATCCAAAAGTCTCATGCTAATGGGGATATGGTTCATATGTATGCTCAATATCTTCCCAACTTAATACTAATGAATGTGACATACTTGTTCGCCTAACATTCCTCTTCTCAAACAACGATCCATGGAGCTTCCTTTTGTTCGATCATTCATCCTTCTACAACACACACATCTTTCACTTTAATACGTTGTAAGGCACACCATATATGGAGTACTAACGCTTTTATGGATATCTAGTGATCAAATTAAGCGGACCCCTTTTTATTCGAGTTTGCAAGTATTTTTCCATACTATGTCATGACTCTGATACCACATATTGTACAAATTTGTACAAGCTCGGAAACAACACATATCCCCACAATTGTATAATATTATCCATTTTGGCCTTAAATCGTTATAATTTATATTTACTCTCATCATTCTCCGTAAAACATCATGTCAATGGAGATATGGTCCATGCATATAAACCAATATCTTCCCAACTTTTAACCCATGTGAGATATTTATTTGACCAACACGAGACTTGTAGTCAGGCTCGGTCTTGAAATTTTTAGGGTCCAATGCTAAACAATATATGAAGATATACATATATCTAATGTTGTTTGGTTGTTTAATGAAAGATTTTTGCTATTTTAACAAAAAAAAGACAATTTAGTATTCCCTACATCCTATTTTAATTGTCTCTTTAGCCTTTTATATTTCTTTTCATTTTAATTGTCATTTGTTGATTTTTCCCTCTTTCTTTTATTTTTACCCTTGATAATAACAATCAATTTCCTTCTCTATATTTAAAGAATTTATTTCTCTTTCAATTCTATTTATATTAATAACAATGAATTTATTTTGTTTTGTTTAAGGAATTTATTTCATTGCACTTTTATTTATATCCATATTAGTAACAATAAAATTCCAATATAATCATATAACCAAATTCCAATTGAAAAAATTACGTTAGGATTCAAATTGACGAAGAATGGAAATAATCGATGAAGAAAAGAGAATCATTGAATTTGTATTGTTTAGAGATTCACGTTCAAAGAAAAATTTGACATCATAATCATTTTTCATTCATAAGTTTTTATTTCAATATCTAAAATGTGAGTATAATAGAGAAAATGAAAGAGTATTTAAGATGGAATGAAATCTATAGAAACTAAAGATAAAAGGAGGAGGTTAAAGAGGAGAGAGATTATTATTAATCAATGTGATAAATAAAAAAGTTATTTAGTTTCTTGAATTAATTAATTCTAAGACAAAACTTTATAAAAGACAATTAAAATGGGACGAGGGAGTAATTGAAAGTAGTGTTTGACTAATCATAAATGATGTTTAGAAGTTACTTTTTAAAGGGGTTCGGTTGTTTTTAGAAAAGTTAAGAAATTGATACTTTTACGAAAGTTTTTAATGACTTATATATTTGATTTATTATGGTTATAAAATATACTCATTTCAGTCATTTTATATCTTTAACAACAACTACAAATCATATTTTTATCCAACACTTGGTACATATCAATTAACAATAAACATCAAACATAACAACAAACAACACAATAAACCACAACATCAAGAACAACAAAAATAGTTTTACCAAACAAAGCCTTAATGTCTACTACTGTTTACAATAAAAGAGATTTGAATATAAAAAAAAAATAAAATTTATTTTTTATTGTATAATTTAAAAAAAAACAAAATTAAAATTTTAAGCTCGATAGCCATGGTTATTGATATTAGACCGGACAGGTCGATTCAACCAAGGAGCTAGATTCGGTCGGCTCAATTACAAAAAAATGATTTTCTACAAAACCGGATCTGGCCAGTTCAAAACGGTAAAAATCGAAGATCTGATCGAACTCGATTTTGTATTTTAATTAGCGTATTTTTCATTTTTTTTGCTCTCAATACTGTCTCTCCATCTTCTCCTAATTGAATACGATACTAAAACCTAAATGCTTTGTTCTTAGACAGTACTATAAATATGTTGTTTTTAGTTCCAAATAAAAAATAGAGTTTTCTTCAATAATCAATCGGTTGTCCGTCGGTGAGGAGATTGTTTGATTCTAATATGTATATTATTATTTTATTATCCTTTCAAACTTAGTTTTTTCTATTACTCTTTGGTCCATTCATGTTGTTAAATAAATAAAGTTGAAAAAATTGCTGGTTTGGAACAGGGGCATCATGAGTCTTACAGGAAAAAGAAACAGAAGGTGAGCTTGGTGGGGTTTCAAAGTATTAAAAAGTGTGTCCTTTATATGAGAAAAATTAATTTAACCAAAGTATTCAAATAAAATAATAAAGTAATGCAAGAGGACACATAGCTCTATAAATGGGAATACTATATTTTGAATAAATTATTGTTTAAAAGGAACGATGATTCACTTAGACAGATTGTGAAAAGAGCCATATCTACATTAGCGTACAGCCCCACAACTCTTACTAATATGATATTGTCAATTAACTAAAAATACTTATTTCACATTTGAATAATGTTTAAATATATGCATAATTTCTTCAATGCTTTATTTTCCCTTGTTAGGATAATTGTCTTATTTTATTTTAATTGCTTTTATAGTAACAATGTTAGAATCAGAACCGTTTGCAACTCCTGCTACTCAAGTTGGTTCTTCACAAACACTTGCTACTCAAGTTGGTTCTTCACAAACATTAGTAGATTTTACCGACCCATCAAAACACTCAATTAGATTGAAAACTGATGTAACATGTAAGTATGCCACTAAAAAATTCAGAATGGAAATAAGTTATTGGCACGTAACTTTTGTCAAAAGTAAATTAATGGTGGAGGGATACATAGAATGAAGAAACATCTTGTCAGGACTCCCGAAGAAATTTCTAAATATCCAAAATTTACTCCAGAAGTTCGATATGAACTTAAATGTGTGTTGAATACTTCTACCCAAAAAGTAAAGGAGACAAATGGGAATGCACTTGAAAGCAATGATGATCTAGTTCTTGATTCAATTACAACAAGAAAGAGGAAAGCTATTTCTCAATTTGATGGATATTTTTCAAAAGGTGTAAGTGGTCCTTCTCAACCCTCTATTAAGGCATGTGTGGAAAGCACTATGAGGTGGAAAGAAACTGACTTATCACTTGCTTTATAGTTTTATACAGTGTTTTAAAAGGCGCTAGGCGCTAGTCGGGCGGTTATAGCCTTCGGGGGCCTAGGCGGATCGAGACCCAGGCGGGGACTAGGCGGATTAGTTTTTTAAAATATATAATATTTATTAATGAATTAAAATAATAAATTTAGCTAACATATAAAATTTTTATATAATAATATTAAAAATTCATAATTCTAGGCTTTAGCGACAATTTTTTATGCTTTGGTGACATTTTCTAAGCTTTGGCAACACTTTTTCCTGTCTTTAGTGACGCTTTTCTAAGTTTTAGTGACACTTTCCGCCTTGATCACCCGATTATATAAAATCAGGGCGATGTTTCAAAAATCCCCGCCTAGGCGATGCTTAAGCTGCCGCCTTGACCGCCTTTTAAAACAGTGGCTTTATAATGCTTATCTTCCATTCAATGTTGTTAATTCCCCTTATTTGCAACTTACTATTGATAGAGTGATTAGTATGGGTCACGCATACAAACATCCCTTATTTCATGCTTTGCAAGTTACATTGTTGAATGATGCTAAAAGACATGTGGAGTTGATTGTTGATTCTAATAGACAAACTTGGGCAGATACCGGTTGTACTATAATGGAAGATGGATAGACTGATACTAGTCAGAGGCCTTTAAATAAATTTCTTAGTGTATTGTCTAGGGGTATATCTTTTATCAAATCTGTTAATGCTTCAAATATTTACACAAATGCTGAAAATCTATGTAATAGTTTTAGTGAAATTGTGAACATGGTTAGTCCTACAAATGTAGTTCATATGGTGACTGGAAATGGTGTTAATTTCAAGGTTGCAGGTGCTTTGCTTAGGGACAAATACAAAGGCATTTATTAGTCACCTTGTGCAACCCCCTGTAAATTTGGTGTTCAAAGATGTATTAGGTATGGAAGATGTGAGAATGATTTTTTCTCTTGCTTCTCAAATTACTGTCTTTGTGTATAATCATAAGGTTTCCTTGAATTTTCATAGAATAAAAACCTGTTTGGAAGGAAATAAATCACCATGGTGCTACTCGTTTTGCTACTTCTTTTATTGCTTTATAGAGCTTGTATGATCATAGAGATGATTTGGTAGCATTAGTTGTTAGCAATGAGTTTAAGAAATTTTTGAAAAATGCAACCTCTAAAAATGTGAAAGTTACTACTTTTTTTGATATCTTTTGGGAAGATTGCTTGATAATTGTGAAGACTATGACTCCAATGATACGGCTGTTGAGACTTTGTGACATTGATGAGAAACCATCTTTAGGTTATATCTTTGAGGGCATGTTTAGGGTTCGAAATGGGATAATGGAAATATTTAAGAACAAAGAAAAAAGCTATAATCCCTACATTGATAAAATAGATAAAAGATGGGACCGTATGTTGCACCATGATCTACATGCGACAACTTATTACTTGAATCATGCATTTCAATATGACCCAACATCCTTTTGTAAGGATAGTCATGTCATGTGTGGTATGCTGAATTTGGTGGACAAAGTTGAGGCAAAAGAAAGTACTGTAATGATAGAAGAGTTAAGAATCTTTAGAGAGTGAATGTTTTTCTCGTCTTAGAACACTTATTGCTTGTAGCAAAACCACTCGTCCAGATACTATTCAATATCACAATATTTTTATTTTTATTAACAATCAACATATAATGTGTTATTCATGAAACCGAGGATTTGATAGTTGACAAGGAAGGTGAACTTGATGATGTGTTTGAGGATATGGTTCTTAAAGAACTAAACAATGTTGGAGTTGGTTCGTTCTTTAACTTTTCTTTATCCATTTATCTAAGATTTCTAGTTTAATTTAACATATTAATCAAGAAATATAAAAACAACTTATTTTATTTTTATTATGCATATATTGGGGAGAAGGAATACAATGTTGATTGAAATGAAAGATGGAGACCAATAGATTGATGAAGCAATATAGATAGTTTATTTGAAAGATGTTAATTGAGTTCACTTTTACAAACTTTATATATATATATATATATATATATATATATATATATATATATATATATATATATATATATATATATATATATATATAGCAATCCAACTCGATTGAACTAATAAAATCATGAACCATTATTTCATCAGTTCGATGTTCGATCTGGTTTTGATAACATTGCTCACAGCTATGCCTAAGCAGTCACACCCATTGCACCACTGCCCAAGGCAGTGCTTTAATCAAGCTAAGATATGGCTCAAACTGCCATGAAAACCAGTAAACACATCTTTGAATGGATGTTGTCAAAGTCATCAAGGTATGAATTCAGGTGCATGAATTGACATATACATACCTCATATTATAATCGTTCTAATTACATAATTCCATGGCAAAGTCATTCAATCATCTCAGTTCATTCTTTGCCTTCATTCATATGTGTTCTCCTATATCCCACTTCTTGTTGCTTGCTGCTGTTCAATTTGAACTACCTTGTATAATTGTATTGTGTCTTTTGATGTTGCTGCTCAAGTATCAAGACCACTTTTAAGCGACCAGAGATGAAACTAAGGTAACACCTTCCGAAGCGTTGCAAAAAAATGGGAGGTTCGTGAAATTTCATAGGCTGACTAAAATACCAAAGTGATAGTTTGAAATACGAATAAATTAAAGATATGTGTGTGTGCTCTGTAATATATTACCACATCTTTTAGTCAGTTTTTTATAGTACATGTATGTAACGTGCACACTGAATTACTGATGATGCAATATGTAAATTATACCACTTTTGTAACATGTTTATTCTGTGGAATAAGAGAAAAACGAATGAAAAAATGTGAAAAATGGTAGCGTATTTACCTAGAATCTGTAGGATGGAATATCTATTTCTAATTATTATACATCTCTTGAAATATTCATTCCTTATTGAAATAGAGGAATAGCTATTCCATGATATGTATAATAGCTAGAAATAATTATTCCACCCAATTATGGTATGTAGATAAATACTTTACGGCTCCGTTTATTTGTAGGAAAATAATGTGTAAGGTAAAATGTTGTGCAAAGGAAAATATTGTGCTGGAAACTAAATTATTTTCTTATGTTTGGCTACATCACTGTAAAATATTTTCTGATGTTTGTTTACTATTTAGAAAAATATTTTCCAAGAACAAATATATATGTGTGTGTGTGAATATGAAATAATAATTATTATATAAAAATTTATGTTAAAATATCAATTATATTTTGATATAAAAAATAAATGTAGATGGAGTTAATGTGATGGTGATAGTGGAGGAAGTGATAGTTGAAGTGTAGAGATGTGGTGATTGTGGTGACGGTAGCGGGCAGCGGTGGAGGAGGTGATGGTGATGTTAGCGGTAACGTGGAGGAAGTGACAGATGTATAGGTCCAGTGGTGGAGGAATTGTTGGTGTTTGGGTGGAGATGGTGGTGATGGTGATAGTGGCATTAACGAGCTAGAGGGAGTGGTGAATGTGTTGGTATGAGTGGTAGAGGAAATGGTGGTGTCTGGGTGGAGGTGGTGTTAGTGCTAGCAGGATGGAGAAGTGGTGGTGGTGATGAAGGCGGTGACAGGGTGGAGGAAGTGGTGGTGTTGGCGATAATGATAATAGTGGGAAGGAGAAAGTGGTGGATGTGTTGGTGTGGCTGGAAGAAGTAGTGGTGATAATAGTGAAGTATGTGAGTTAGAAAAGTAGGGGAAAATGTTTTCCCAACTTTTTTATGGTAAAACATTTTTTTTAATTTACATTACATTTTCATGTTAACTTGCACAATATGTTCCTTTGACTTATTTTCCATATTAAACAAACGTCTGAAAATCCGGATAATATTTTCTTGCACAATATTTTCCTGCAAACAAACAAGGCCTACAATTTTTAACTTTTTCTTCATTTTTTTTCTCTTATTCCACAATTTAACCATTCCACCAATCAAACGAGTTCGAAATGGTTTTGTTTGAGGAAATAGATGTTCACATCCACAGTTTTCCATAGTTTTATGTAATTATATATATTCCATTTGCTACAAATATTGTGATTGTTTTGTTTGAGATTTTCTTTTAAAGCGTTATATGATTTTTATGTTGATTCTGTAGTAAAAAAGTAAGAACAAAATCAATTTGAGACACTCATTTAACTGTAAATTATATAACGTCTATATGGCGGCATTCCTAGTTAGCATTTTCTTGTACTAACCAACCAAATGTTGTTTTCAGACAACCTATAACAGGCTGTTCTTGTGGTCTCAAATGTGGACTATAATGACATCCTTAAGTGCACTGTGTGTCATTTTAGTTTCTACTTCAGCTATGTGTTGTACGACTTATTAATAAGTGGTTCACAATAGATGATAATTAAAGACTAATAAATTTAACTTCTCTTCGAGTTTAAAGTAGGGTGAAGTCATGTAAAATAATAAAACTTCATCTCTTTATAACCGTATCCATTATCAAACTGGATAGAATTAATATTAATTAGAGAGATTGTATAATTATTTGAGTTTTATTGGAGTACAAATTTCATTTCAAGTATTTATTTGTTTAATTAAATTCCACTTAAATTCAATTTTGCTCCATTGAACAATTAATATGACAGTTGTTGTGTAGAACTTTAAATCATCAAACGGTCCAAACCTTAACTTTTTTTTGTATTATCACAATATCTCTGGTTAGCACTAAAATAATGGCATTACAAGTCAACATTTAATCTGAAATGTTTTTAAGACATTATATCAGCTTCATACTAATTTTGAATATTTTTTCTTAAATATAGCATTGTCAGGTTATGTTGATACCACATCCATTTCTGCAATTAGAGCTGGTGCAACATCTTTTGACACCCGATGAATTGGTGACAAAAGGGATTTCAACGTCACAAAAGCTAAGTGAACTTACAGATACAAAGGGCAAATGATTTAAGAGACATACTAACGTTAGGGGATTAGAAATATATTATAATGATAACAACCGATTATAAAGCCTGCTAGTGCTGTGGGAGTTGCCAACTGAACCGATCCCTCTCCTATAACCGACTTAAGTGCTTGGAGGAGGACAAGCCACGTCACAAGCTTTGACCTACGCTTCGGCCGTGCCACAAGTGATGTAAGCATT
>CATIWQ010862509.1:0-17321 GCA_949673415.1 Euphorbia schlechtendalii | reverse complement strand
TGGGGAAGGGCGGGTCCCCCCATGATGGGAATTCCTTGGCCTGCCTTCGGGTGTGGGCTGTAAGCGACGTTCTCATTGAGGGACTAATGTCACCCTCGCTTCTTTCTTCCTGTCCCTAATCTTATAAAAAAAAAAAAAAACGGGACTTAATCCTTCACAAGGCCTTGTTAGGCTTTTGTTGTAACGGTGGTCCATATAATAATATGTGGAATACAAAACCATGTGACACTCTTACCTAACTTGCGTCTATGCCTAATGATTTTTAGCCACTTCATTTGTGCTGAATCCCCCACATTCCTTGTTCTTCATTTGACTGCTTTCTCACAACCTAAACATAGCTAATTTTATCAACACTAAAATTTGAGGTGGGGTTGTTATGCAGCGGACTATCAAAGAACAATCGAAATGATAAATTAGTCAGATGCTGAAGAAATAACAATTTCAACAAAAATCAGACTCTCCCTAAATCTCTAGAAATTGCAAAAACTAGAAAAATAAGAAAATCTCTTCAGCAAATTAGTTGACGGAAAAAACCCAAATTGACATTGTTTTTCGCCTTAAAATGGCCAGGGAAACTAGGGTTAAAAACTCCGAATTAAAAAAAAGTACAACAACTTTTAGAAAATTACAATCAAGTCCTAAAAATAGAAAAATGCGAAATTGAAGGCCTAAACGATATTTTTTGGCCGAAAAACAACATAGTTCATGGCCTGTTTCCTATAAGAAAACACGTCAGAAACACGAAAATCTCACTCTGCTGAAGTTAGTCACTTTGACGGTCAACTTTCTCCATGTACACTAACGCCCTCTCATCTACATCAGGCTGAAACCACCTTTGTCATGGCTGTAGCACGTGATAAAGATGATAAGTTTTTACAAAGGCTATAATTTTTGAGACTTGTTTAAAGCTGCAAATCTGAATATTTTTTCTATTATTTAATGTTTTTAGATGTGAGGATCAGTCAAGATTATGGGTTTACCATTCAATTAGAAAACACTTTGTTTGTGGCACCTAGATAGGAATATTGTTGTTCCAATTCTTGTATAAATTTAAGTTATATATCAAGAAAACTATAATGGAACTTTCATCTTCAATTTCATTTCTTTCATTTTGTTCCATCAATGACCACCAGGGCTTTCGGAAATCTTTTGTTGATGATAAACAGTCCCTACTCTACCGACAAACCTCACATTAGCCCATATCAAACTCAATAGTGTAGAAAAGGCTAAAACATCGAACGGTTAAAATGCAAGTGCTGCTGAACTTGAAAAGAGAATATGAGTAGCTGAATGATGAATCGAGTATGCAAACTAAATTATAATATAAGAGTTGAGGATTAGTTCAATCCAATTTGATTGTTTTGTTAGAATAGTTAAGAAAATGAAGGAAATATGGAAACTATAAGATGCAGAAAAGAAGCAGACAAAAGTTTGTAATTTGTATCAAATGAAGTTTCTCATTAGGCAAAATTGTTTGGTTTTGTAACACAACGTATACATATACATGTTGGACTGGCAAGGACTAATTACCACATTTCCTTTTATCTACTCAAGCTGGAAATAATATGATTAAAAGTATGTTGACTACAAGGAATAGTGAGGCCGCCCATAGGATGATCGAAACCGAACTCTTGTTCAGACAAAATTAGTAAATCTTGAAAAGAAGGTTCATTCAAATATGTCAAAGGAATCACATATCTCTTCTTTTGGTCTTCCCCAACATAAACTGCTACAAACCCTTTTGGCACAGATTGGCGAGATAGATGCTTAGCGAGAACACCAGGCAAGCGAATACCCATTTTATATTTCCTTAGGAAGAATTAGGCGAAAAATATTTCTTTGATGATTGAGAAGGTAAATGCAGAGAAGAAGTGAATGCTGAGATTCAGTTGTTTGTGAAGATGAATAAGTATGTATATATAGATGAACAATAAATGTGGAGGATTCAGCAAAATCAAATGAAGTGGCTAAAAAATCATTTGGAGGAGTATAGTAGGGTCATAGCACATGGGTATGTATTTTACCTACTGAACAAGGCTACTTTTTTTTTTATCAAGAACAAGGCTACTTAATGTGCTGAGATAACATCCATATTATAATTATTGTTATATATCTTATCATGGAAAGATTTGGGAATCATATGTAATATTTGATAGTTGGAATTGTCAAATAGTCAATTGTCAAACCGGACTTTAATCCTTCACAAGGCCTTGTCTGGGTTTTATTTTGGTGGTGGTCCATATAGTATATATACGTGCAACACACCATTTATTCATCTTTTGTTGTAACAGCTATGCATAGTTAAATAGCCAACTCATGTTGGTTAATTGAGGATATATTGGATAATCTGGAGTCGTGAAAATCACTGCTGGATTGAAATTTATTTGGTCGGTTCACCAAACTTTCAATAAGATAAAATCAGAAATTATGTCAAGAACTAGAATTTGATGTTTGTTGTGAAAAAAAGCAACCGAATTTTTCTATATATCTGTTTGCGAATTTCGTTTTGGTGAATAAATAACCAAAATGTAACCGATATACTGTTTCAGATAACAGCCATGTCCAAAAGATATGTTTCTTCTGGTTTCAGTTGTGTCCAACAAACACAACTGTTTTGGTCCGAAATTCATTTTTCCGATGAATTTTCCAAAGGATGCGTTTGTCAAGGAATAAAAAATTTTCAAACTGACCTGGTAGCTCGACCCTAGCCTGCGCCCCAAGACCCCACCAGGGGCTGCCTCCCCTCGACCTCGCATCGCCGAAATTCATCACCATACAGAAAAGTAGTAAGGTCGTCGTACAAAAATGAATTTCGACTTTCAGATTAATGAGTTACATAATATGCTTATTTTAACAACAATGGGAAAACTAATGTTGTTGTGAGCATAAAAGCTGAAAAAAAAAAGAAAAATCAGCAAATAGAATTGTATATTATTCATAAAAACCCAAATATTTATAGAACACTTCCACAACTAATTGTGCAGAAAAATCTGCCACAAAATTATAATGAAATTACTTCAAAACTAGCATGAAATAAGAAACTGAATAATCTAGACTATTTCAAAAAATAAATTTATGACTTATTCAAAATATTAGCTTACAGAGACAATTTAAACATAATTAGTTAACCATATCCTGGTTTAAAACAAATTTTTGCTCAAGGAATTACTGAAACTTGAATTAAAGATCAGCTTATTTCCTGAACATGATATACAGTATAGTTTAGTTGAGAAATCACTGCAAAAGAGTGAGTGAGTGGCTGAAGATGAAACAATTAGTGAGTTCGTTGTTCGATTCTCATTATTGTTAATAGCATTAGATTGTTCGGTGAAGAATGGAGAAAATGATTTGAAATTTTGCAGACTGAAACCTGCTAATATCTTCACAGAAAGTTGCTAAAAAATATAAGGTTCATTAAATTGTGATTAAAAGCCTCAGAAATCTGTAGGCTGCTCGGATATACTTGTGTGACAGTTCAGGAATTAGTTCATTTCAATTGACAGTTGAAGGAAAAATGGAGACTATAAATAGAGAAAAATAAGCAAAAACAGAACAAAAGTACGTAAATTGTATGGAATGAATCTTCTCATTAGGCAAAATTGTTTTCATTCTGCAACTACATATATATTTACATTGGACTAGCAATGATTAATTGCCATAGTTCCTTTTATCTACTAAAGCTGGAAATAATATGACTAAAAGCATGTTGGCTACATGGAATGGTGAGGCCACCCATAGGATGATCGAAACCGAACTCTTGTTCAGCCAAAAGGAGTAAATTTTGGAAGGAAGGTTCATTCAAATATGTCAAAGGAACAACAAATCTCTTCTTTTCCTCTTCCCCAACATAAACTGCTACGAATCCTTTAGGCACAGATTGACGAGATAGTTGCTTAGAAAGAACGCCAGGCAAGCGAATACCCATTTTTATATTTGTATATCTGAGAAAGATTTCTTTGTTTTATCGAAACGATGTAAGCTTAGAAGAAGTGAATGCTGTAGGTTGAGTTGTTTGTGTGGTTGATCAAGTAAGTATATATAGATAGACAATGAATGTGGGAGATAAATTAAAATCAAATGAAGTGGCTAAAAATCATTAAGCGGAGTATCACATGGCTTTGTATTTCACCTACTGAACAATAACCATATGTCATCAAACCGGACTTAATCCTTCACATGCACTTCACAAAGCTTTGTCTGGCTTTTATTGTTGTGGTGGTCCATATATTCATTTTTTTGTTGTAACAGCAAGGCCTATTTTGTAGCCAAGAGATATAAACAATTCAAGAATTTGTAGGCCATGTTCGAACCCTCTCGGTCTCTGGCCCGGTTCAGTTGGTGCAATACAAAGCCATGTGATACCCTTTACCCTACTTTACTCCGCCAAATAATTTTTAGCCACTTTTTCCGATTATGCTGAATTTTCTACATTCATTTTTCATCTTTATATAATTAAAAGCTGAGATTTTTCATCTATATATTCATACATACTTCATAAACATCTCAACCAAGAATTCACTTCTTCTCTGCTTTTATCTTTTCCATAAACACATAAAACATTTTTTAGCCAATTCTTCCTTAAAATGGGAATTCGCTTGCCCGGTGTTCTTTCTAAGCAGCAGTCTCGCCGAGCTGTGCCAAAAGGATTCGTAGCAGTTTATGTTGGGGAAGTGCAAAAGATATTTGGTTCCTTTGACATATTTGAATGAACCTTCCTTTCAAGATTTGCTCCATTTGTCTGAACAAGAGTTCGGTTTCGATCATCCCATGGGTGGCCTCACAATTCCATGTAGTCAACATACTTTTAATCATATTATTTCCAGCTTGAGTACATAGAAAGAGATATTTGGCAATTAGACCTTGCCAATCTAATGTAAATAGATACCTTGTTACAGAATCAAACAATTTTGCCTAATGAGAAATTTCATTTCAAACGAATTACAAACTTTTGATATTTTTCTTTATCCGTAGTTTCCATATTTTAATCTCCTATTTATGAAATATTTTAGCAAAACTGTCAAATGGATTGGACTCTTTCCTGAACTTTCAACACATGTAAGTATATATAATTCAAGCAGCTTACAGAATTTAAACCTTTTATTTTAGCAAATTAGTGGCCAATTTCAATTTTAAACTATTAATCATTCTCTTCATTCTTTAACATGAAATCTTAAGTTATTAACAATTTATGGAATTCAATCTGCATACTCAGAAATTGTTTCATATTCTCCAGTGACTCATATTCTCTTCTCTAGTTCAAGCGCTGCCATGCTCTTGATGTTTTTTTCCTTTTCTATACACTATTGAGTTTAATATGAGCTAAGGTGGGGTTCGTTAGTAGAGTAAGGACTGGTTCATCATCAATTACATAGCCTTCTAAAAACGCTTGTACCTTTACTGACCAAATGCGAAATTTTATATCCCCTGCTTTTTGTATGCTATGCCCTTTATTGATTGAAAAATGAAACAACATTATATGTTGACTTCTCTAACGTTTTTAGTTGAGCAACTGTCTGAATTATGAATGTTCAGTTTCGATGAGTGACACCAAATTAGAAAGTTTGTTATTCCTATCATTGTGTTAGAACTGAAATTTTTTCTGTGTTTTTTTTCTATTTCAATGGTGGTATTTCAATTGATCTCAGCCAAGGCAGTGCTTGAACAAGTCAAAACATGCTGATCAATCTCCTTGATTGTTAATAGCATAATCGCAGGAATTTATACAATGGTCCTGGACCAATGAAGTGTATTTTGGTCCCAACTTTAGGATTTTGACATGTGTATTAGTGGGGTCCAAATAATTAAAACTCAACAAATATGTCAAGATCCTAATAATGGGACCAAAATCTAAATCATTAGTCCAGGATCATTGTATAAGCACTCAATGGCTACACCAATAAAACAGATTATATTTTGCGATTAGGGTATTTGATAAGCAAAATGTTTCTTATAATAAATAAAAGGTTCATAAAATCTGTAGGCTGCTTCGGTATACTTGTGTGAGAGTTCAGGAAAGTTCAATCCAATTTACAATTTTGTACTACATATCGATATAAGTTTAATTTGTATCAAATGACTTTTCTCATTAGGCAAAATTGTTTTGATTCAGTAACTACATATATATTTCGTTGGATTGGAAATGATTAATTGCCACATTTCCTTTTATCTACTCAAGCTGGAAATAATATGACTAAAAGTATGTTGGCTACATGGAATTGTGAGGCCGCCCATAGGATGATCGAAACCGAACTCTTGTTCTGCCAAATGGAGTAAATCTTGAAAGGAAGGCTCATTCAAATATGTCAAAGGAATCACAAATCTCTTCTTTTGCTCTTCCCCAACATATACTGCTACAAATCCTTTTGGCACAGATTGGCGAGATAGCTGCTTAGCGAGAACACCAGGCAAGCGAATACCCATTTTATATTTCCTTAAGAAGAATAAGGCGAAGAAAATTTCTTTCTTGATTGAAAAGATATAAGCAGAGAAGAAGCGAATGCTGAGTTGAGTTGTTTGTGAAGCTGATTAAGTATGTTTATATAGATGAACAATAAATGTGAAATCAAATGAAGTGGCTAAAAATCATTATGTGTAGGGTAAGGGTATCACATGACTTTGTCTTTCACCAACTGAACCAGGCTACTTTATTGCTGAGATTGCTTTACATATAGTCCACAATATCCATGTTATAATTACTGCTATATATCTTATCATCTAAAGATTTGGGAACCATGTGTCATATTTGGTTGCTTGAATTACCAATAAATCAATTGTCGAATTGGACTTCCTTCTCATACACTTCTCACGGCCTTGTCTGGCTTTTGCTACATTTACGAATCAGCCTAAAATTTGATGGATTAGAATATTCCTAACTACATATAACATGTGATAGGAAACATGTAGGTCCTTCGTATATTTTTGTGATTAGTAACAATGAAATACCATGTGATGTTGCCATCAAACCGATTTTGACTACTAATTCATCTCTAACAAAATTTTCTATAAACTGCTCTACTTGTATATATATTTATTAGTGCAATACCGCTACAAGTATCATTGATAAGTTGTCTGTTAGATTTTGATCACAAAATCTTTGTCATAATATCTTTTTAATTTAATTAGTATGTTTGCTATAGAAAAATATTAGATTAGAGTCTGAGTTTAGTTTTGTATATATTAGATTAGAGTTGTGAGATGAGTCACCAAATGTGTTTGTGAGAGAACTAAGGAAATGATGCTAGCATAAGGAGAAGTTTTATTGGTTCATGTGCAAGATTTGAGAATCACAACTCAAGTTTGAGTTGGATGTTCGTCAAAAAGTGCATTAATAGGAATTTGAGGACACACGCTTCAGAGTTTCGATGATGACAAAGTACATCATCAAGGTTTGATGATGGAGATACATCATCAAAGACAATAAGCAGATGTTAATCAAGAGGGAGTGTTAGATTTTGATTACAAAATCTGTTATGATATTTTTTTTAATTTAATTAATTTGTTTGATATAGATAAATATTAGATTAGAATTTAAGTTTGAATTTGTATTTTGATAATTTAGGATTTGATAATATTGTAAGCCCATCAAATAGGCATAAATGTTTGCTTGGATATACTTGTGTGAGAGATCGAGTTCAGGAAATAGTTCAATTCAATTGACAGATTTGTTACGATAGTCAAGAAGATGAAGGAAAAAGGAAACAAAAAGAGATCAAAAGAGTGTAATTTGTATCAAAATGACTTTTCTCAATTGGCAAAATTGTTTGATTCTGTAACTACGTATAAATATACATCGGATCGAGTAGCAATAATTAATTGCCAAAACTACTTTCATCTACTCAAGTTGGAAATAACATGACTAAAAGTATGTTGGCTACATGGAATTGTGAGGCCGCCCATGGGATGATCGAAACCGAACTCTTGTTCAGCCAAATGGAGCAAATCTTGAAAGGAAGGTTCATTCAAATATGTCAAAGGAATCACAAATCTCTTCTTTTGCTCTTCTCCAACGTAAATTGCTACGAATCCTTTAGGAACAGACTGGCGAGATAGTTGCTTAGCAAGAACACCAGGCAAGCGAATGCCCATTTTATCTCAGTGTAAAAAAGAAGAAAATATTTCTTTGTTTATGGAAAAGATGATAGCAGACAAGAAGTGAATGGTAAGTTGAGATGTTTGTGGAGCTGAACAAGTAAAGTATATATAGATGAACAATGAATGTGAGAGATTCAGTATAATTAGACTAAGTGGCTAAAAATCATTTGGTACAGTGGGGTCATATCACATGGCTTTGTATTTCATCTTCTGAAATTGACCGGAGACACAGAGAATTCGAACATGGCCTACAAATGCTTGAAATAGTTGGTTAATAAATGCTTCAGGATACTAATTTGATTGTATGAACCAGACAAGGCCTTGTGAAGTTGACGTGAAGATGTATTTAGTTTTGAAAATAATAAAGAGAGAAGATATTAATAAACTTCACAAGGCATTGTCTGGCTTTTGTTGTAGCGGTGGTCCATAAAATATATATGCAACTAAACATTAAATCATTTTTTGTTCCAGCCAAGATAAATAGCCAACTCAAGTATATCTAGGCCATGTTCGAACTCTCTATGTCTCAGGCAAAGCCATGTGATACCCTTATCTGTAATGACCCTACTGTTTACTCTACCAAATGATAATTAGCCACCACATATGATTCATTGTTCATCTATATATACTTATTCAGCTTCACAAGTATCTCAACCAAGCATTCACTTCTTTTCTGCTTGTATCTTTTCCACAAACAAAGAAAACTTTCTCAGCTAATTTTTTCTTCAAGGAAATATAAAATGGGTATTCGCATGCCTGGTGTTCTCTCTAAGCAGCTGTCTCGCCAATCTATGCCAAAAGGATTTGTAGCAGTTTATGTTGGGGAAGACCAAAAGAAGAGACATTTGGTTCCTTTGACATATTTGAATGAACCTTCTTTTCAAGATTTACTCCTTCTGGCTGAACAAGAGTTCGGTTTCGATCATCCCATGGGTGGCCTTACGATTCCATGTAGCCAACATACATTTAATCATATTGTTTCCAGCTTGAGTAGATGAAGGCAAATGTGGCAATCAATCATTGCCAATCCTATGTAAATACATATGTAGTTACAGAATCAAACAATTTTGCCTTATCAGAAAATTACAAACTTTTGTTCTGTTTTCGCTTATATTCCTGATCCATATAAATTCAGCACATTTCCTTCATATTCTTAACTATTGTTACAACACTGTAAATTGGATTGAATTATTTCCTGAACTCTCACACTAGAAGAATCAAGTGATAACCGAATAGGATTTGGGATCACTCATGCAAAACGTGTATGGTGAGCACACTATACTTATATTGGTAATTATTTCCAATATAGGAAGTAGTTTGTATATGATTAAAATTCTATACTAAATAGGAAATTATACTACCCTAATTGTATCCAATTCCGACCGTTGGTCTAAAGGATCTCCTCCCCAATCCAAATATGAAAAACCATGTAATTGAACCCCACTTTGCCTTGTATTTACAGTATAATTCTATCATCAAGCAGCGCCTACAGTTTCGTGAGGTTTATATTTTAAGAAACAGTTTATTAAACTATTGCAGGTTTCAGTCTGAAAATTTAAGTCATTTTCTCCATTATTCACCAAACAATATTATGATAATAACAATCATATTCCCTTTTCAACTTCCGCATTTTACCTGTTATAGCAGTGCTATGGCTCTACATATTTTAGCCTCTTCTACACTATTGAGTTTGATATGGGGTAAAGTTAGGTTTTCCGGTAGAGTCGCGGGACACAATTTCCCGGAGTCCTACAGGTCATCGACTCATAGCTTTCCAAAAAAGTTTGAATCTTTACTAACCAGATGTTATAATTTTTTAACCAGTGAGTTGGTTGCTGGATGGAATGTAAATACCTTTGTAAAAAAATACATAGAAAATCTCAGTTCATTTTTAATTGAAGAAACTACTGAATTTTTACAAGAATAGGAAAAACAAACTTTCTATTCAGATGTCACTCATAAAGTGTTTATCAACTGAATGAAAAAAAATCTGCAAGACCATCTGAAATTTCAAAACAAGTACATATGATGAAATAGTTTAATCCAATTGGCAGTTTTGGTACGATAGTTAAGAATAGGAAATAAAATAATGGAAACTATGGATAGAGAAAATAAGCAAAAACAGAACAAAAGTAAGTGATTCGTATGGAATGAATATTCTCATTATGCATTATTGTTTGAATCTGTAACTAAATCTATATATACATTGGATTGGCAAGGACCAATTGCCACATATTTCTTTTTTATTAATCCAGATACTTACAAAGAATGTAAATCAGCTGACTTCATAAACATAGACAGTTTAGTTTAATGAGAAATCACGGCAATAGTCTTGCAAATTCTAAAATTAACACAAGGAAATACTGTTACAAAATATACAGTTACTTTTCTCTATCAACTTTGTACAAAATTTGAATTATCGATTACTTTTCTCTTTATTTTCAAAACTCTTCACATGTACTTCACAAGGCTTAATCTGGCTTTTGTTTCGGTGCTAGAGAACCTTACTGTTAGCTTTATTTAGAGAAAGGAATTTAATCTGAAATTTGATGGAGGAGTACTGCAAATGCAGCACCCTCTGGCACTCAAAGGCACATCTTATTTGATTGATATTAATGCCTATTTATAGGCTTACAATTCAAAATAATGATATAAAATAAATAACTAATGGATAAAACTTCAAATTCAAATAAGATAAATCCAATCTTAACAAACTAGATAATATTTGGCATATTAATTTTACTGATTTATAATCAGATTTTAACACTCCCTTTTGATTCAAAATCTATAAAAATTAATTATTGAAAATTTGATGAAGCATTTCTTTCCATATGTTGAATAATGCACTTCTATTTGAACTTTTGGAGCCCTTCTCTCCAATTTGAATGATGCCCTTCTCACCATTAAATATGTTGATGCCCTTCTCACTAACTTTTGATTATTGGAGCCCTTCTCTCCAATTTGAATGATGTCCTTCTCACCATTCAACATGTTGATGCCCTTCTCATCAACTTTTGATTGTTGAAGCCCTTCTCTCCAATTTGAATGATGTCCTTCTCACCATTCAACATGTTGATGCCTTTCTCATCAACTTTTGAACTTTTGGAGCCCTTCTCTCCATAAGCTTTTTCATAGTGCCATTCTCACAATTTGAAAATAAAACATTCCATCTTTAATGGAGCACACTCACAGGTCCCTTAAAGAATATAGCTCTGATACCACTGTTAGCTTTATTTAAAGAAAAGAATTTAATCTGAAATTTGATAGAGGAGTACTGCAAATGCAGCACCGTCTGGCACTCAAAGGCACATCTTATTTGATTGATATTAATGCCTATTCATAGGCTTACAATTCAAAATAATGATATAAAATAAATAACTAATGGATAAAACTTCAAATTCAAATAAGATAAATCTAATCTTAACAAACTAGATAATATTTGGCATATTATTTTTACTGATTTATAATCAGATTTCAACACTTACTACTTTCTATACTGAGATTTCTGTTACATACAGCCCACAATTAGTGAGTATGCTGTTCCAATATTCTCATTGTTAATAGCATAAGATTGCTCGGTGAAGAGTGAGAAAAATGACTTAACATTTTGCAGACTGAAACCTGCCAATATCTTAAATAAAAGTTGCTAGAAAATAAAAGGTTCATAAATTCTGATTAAAAGCCTCAGAAAATCCTTAGGCTGCTCAGATATACTTGTGTGACAATTCAGGAAATAGTTCATTTCAATTGACATCTGAAGGAGAAATGGAGACCATATATGGAGAAAATAAGCAAAAACAGAACAAAAGTATGTAATTTGTATAGAATGAATTCTCATTAGGCAAAATTGTTTTGATTCAGTAACTACATATATATTTACATTGGATCGGCAATGATTAATTGCCACAATTCCTTTTATCTACTCAAGCTGGAAATAATATGACTAAAAGTATGTTGGCTACAGGGAATCGTGAGGCCACCCATAGGATGATCGAAACCGAACTCTTGTTCAGCCAAATGGAGCAAATCTTGAAAAGAAGGTTCATTCAAATATGTCAAAGGAACCACAAATCTCTTCTTTTGGTCTTCCCCAACATACACTGCTACGAATCCTTTCGGCACAGATTGACGAGATAGTTGCTTAGAGAGAACGCCAGGCAAGCGAATACCCATTTTATGTTTGTATATCTAAGAAAGATTTCTTTGTTTATCGAAAAGATGTAAGCTTAGAAGAAGTGAATGCTATAGGTTGAGTTGCTTGTGTGGTTGATTAAGTATATATAGATGAAGAATGAATGTGGGAGATATATTATAATCAAATGAAGTGGCTAAAAATCATTAGGCGGAGTACAATAGTAGGGTAAGGGTATCACATGGCTTTGTAATTCACCTACTGAACAATAACCATATGCCATATTTGATGGTTTGAATTGTCAAACCGGACTTAATCCTTCACATGCACTTCACAAGGCCTTGTCTGGCTTATACTTTGGTGGTAATCCATATATTCATTTTTTTGTTGTAACAGCAAGGCCTATTTTTCAGCCAAGAGATATAAACAATTAAAGAATTTGTTGGCCATGTTCGAACCATCTCTGTCTCTGGCCCGGCTCAGTGGGTGCAATACAAAGCCATGTGATACCCTTTAAGCAGCCATTCATATCTTCTTTTTAAGTTCCGCACTTTCATTTGACCTGTTCTAGCAGTGCCATGGCTCTTGATGTTTTTCGCCTACTCTACATTATTGAGTTTTATATGAGCTAATCGTTTAAGGACTGATTTATTATCAATTACAATTTTCCAGAGTGGATGCTAGTGTAAGTTCATTATATGGTCTTGCTTTGAAATTTCAGATGGTCTTGCAGATTTTTCTTGTTTAGTTTATAAACACTTTACGAGTGACATCTAAATAGAAAGTTTCCGATTCCTGTATAAGTTGTAGTTTCTTCAATTAAAAATGAACTGGAATTTTTAAGTATTTTTTTTTTAATTTCAACTGTACATTTTACATGGCATCCAGCAACCAATTCCTAAACCCAACTATTATACTCACCGGTAAAAAAAAGTTATCACATTTGGTCAGTAAAGATATAAGGATTTAGAAGGCTATGACCTCTAGGATGTTGTAAAATATGAAAGCATAAGCATGTTGGGTTACAAGAGGAATGCTAAAAGTTTGACTTAGTTAAGATTGTTTTTCAATTGTTCAAATAAAATAGCTGTTATTAGTTTCATATCTTTTGTTGATTTTTAGGATTTTTTAGTAATTTATCTTGTATGTAAATTCATGTGCACATCAATGGCAAATATCTCTTTAACAACAATTACAATTACATTAAATCAACAAAATTATGTTTTCGCTCTCGTAAATGTTGAGTTTTTTTAAAAAATAACATTAATGGCTTCATAATAGAAGAGAATGGAAGAGCAAGAACAAATGTGTAGATTTGATTGCCAACTTCTCAAAGAATGTATTACAGATTTTCGACGAGATATATTGGATGCTCTTAGGTCACTAGCACCATCACCACCACAAAAAGTTGATGAATTATTGAATGAAAGTCCACCATTACAAGCTCATGAAAATGGAAGAGTAAGATATCAACAACCATGTGATGGTAAAATTGAAGGAGATCCATGTGAGAGAAGATTTGAACCTGAGGGAGTTTACAAGAAGAATGTGAGAAATCCATATTATAGTGGAGACCTTGACATTGAAGATCTTCTTGATTGGTTGTATGAAGTTGAAAAATTCTTTTGCTATACAAAAGTGCAAGACCACAAGAAGGTGAAAATAGTAACCTATCTATAAAAGGGTAAAGCATTTGTTTGGTGGGAGCAGTGCAATGAAGTAAGGAGGAGGAGTGGAAAAAACAAATAAGATCCTAGACAAGGATGAAAGCAATGTTGAGCAAAAGATTTCTATCACTTGGATACGAGTCGTACATTTACCAGTCTTGCATGGAGGAGGTTTTAAGGCAGAGTTATTCGAATGAGATGGTGAATGATGAGGTAATCTCCTTTAGTGTCAAACCATCATGCAGGAAGAGTCTTTTGGAAGGAAGAGAGAATAATGTGGACATCTCTTCTCACCAATCGACCACAAAGTTACTCCTCGATTCAATAAGCATCTCGAGGTCAAGTTTTTTTTTTTTTTAAATGTATGACAAGGACATCTCCTTAAATGTTGAGCCAACCCAACCACAATCAACCCAAATCCAACCGGTCCAAACACAAGAGATGATTGAAGAACAACAATTCGTATATTTACCGACCCAACATTAGCATATCGAGGAACTTCTAAAGTTCAATATGCCGAGAAGAATACTCTTAAATCGAAATATGAGCCAATAGAAGGAATGGTCGAACAATAAACACTCAACACAAAGGCTGACTCGTGGGAAGGAATGGTTAAGAGGCAAGCCTCGACCTAAGAAAGTTTGGCCCTTTCAAGTTTATTAAGCAACCTGATAGAATAAGGCCAACCAAATTGGCAAGTGTAAGGGTATTAGGGACATCTATCAACATACACGACAATTTTCAGCCTAGGAACAATCAACCAGATAAGTATCGCCCAAGAAAGTCCTACATGTTGAGCTTAAAGAAAATCAAGCATTATGCACAAGGTCGCTAGGAGTGAAGGTTGCCTGCACAAACTTAACCAGGCTACTGTTATTGCTGAGATTGCTTTACATATAGTCCACAACATCTATGTTATAAGTACTGTTGTTGGGTTTTTATGATCATAAACAGAAATATGGAAAAGAAAAATATTAGAGCATTATTGAAGCACACAAAATATGAAGTCTTGTTGATATATTTATAGTGAAAGAAACATAAATTTAAAAGACTTCTAATCCTAAACTAATAAATCATAAGTCATAAATATTATTTAAAACAATAAAATCTTAATTATCTCTAAATATCTATCCTAATCATAATCTAATTTTAATATATTGTATATGACTCAAACTGCAAAACAAATTCTAAAGTCAATTTCCAACACTCCTCCTTGATTTTGAAGCTGTGAAATATCTCGAAATCTGGCATGAAATTTTTGGCATTGTTTATGGTTATGGGCATGGTTATATGACATAAGTCATTGATATGGTTATATATGACAAAAGTCATTGGCATGGGCATAGTTATAGCTTAATTTGGATGAAATTTGTTGTGGGTTATGGTTATAGGCATAGGCATATTTGATTATGGGGTGGAGTTAAAACAACTCCTGGTTATAGGCATGAGCTTTGAATGGAAAACTCATCATTTTTTTATTTCATCATATTCTTGTTGCTTCATCATGACACTCTTGTTGTATCGTCGTGGCAAACTTTCGTTGGTTTTTGCAATTTTTTTTTTGCGAAAACATATAGACCCCTTAAGAAGATAGCTCGGATACCAATTTGTTGGGTTTTTATGATCATAAACAGAAATATGGAAAAGAAAAATATTAGAGCATTATTAAAGTACACAAAATATGAAGTCTTATTGATATATTTATAGTGAAAGAAATATAAATTTAAAAGACTTCTAATCCTAAACTAATAAATCATAAGTCATAAATATTATCTAAAACAATAAAGTATTAATTATCTCTAAATATCTATCCTAATCATAATCTAATTTTAATATATTGTATATGACTCCAACTGCATAACAGATTCTAAACTCAATTTCCAACAACTGTTATATCTCTTATCATGCATACCATATGATGTTTACTTTCACATCCTAATATGTATATACCAATCATTTATTGAGAAATGAATGAGCATTATAAGTTTCCTTCTTTAATATTTCTTGTTCAGCAACTGTCTGAATTATCATTATATGTTACATAATTTATCACGGGATATCAATGAAAGTTCATTATAGGCTCTTGCTTTGAAGTTCATATGATTTTTGTCTCAGTTAGTACTTTTATTTCTATTGTTGCATAAATTAAGTAGTTTCATCAATGAAAATAGACTTAAATTTTGCATATATATAATTTTTTTAAATTCAGCCGTAATATTATAGCATTACTAAATTTTACGAACTAAAAAAAAAGTTTCATACACCGAAATCTTAATATCATTCTGCAGGGCAGATAAAAATTATCACATTCGGTAAATAAAGATGCAAATTTATTTGAAAGGCAATAAACAATGGGAAACAGTAATCAAAGAGAAACTTGTTTGAGATCGAGTTCAGTCGTCATTAATTCAATTCAATTGACAAGTTTTGTTAGAATACGATGGAAAAATAAAAACAAAAAAAGATCAAAAGAGATATTTGGTTCCTTTGTCATATTTGAATGAACCTTCCTTTCAAGATTTACTCCATTTGTCTGAACAAGAGTTCGGTTTCGATCATCCTATGGGCAGCCTCACTATTCTCTGTAGCCAACATACTTTTAGTCATATTATTTCCAGCTTGAGTAGATAAAAGAAATTGTGGCAATTAATCATTGCCAATCCATTGTAAATATATACGTTGTTAGAGAATCAAAACAATTTTGCCTAATGAGAAATTCAATTCGATACGAATTAGAAACTTTTGTTTATTTTCCTTATCTATAAATTCCACACATTTCCTTGATATATTTTTAACTATTGTTAAAAAACTGTAAATTGGATTCAATTATTTCCTGAACTCTCGCACAAGAAGAATCAATCAGCCTTCGTGAGGTTTATATTTTAAGCAACAGTTTGTTAAGATCTTTGCAGGATTCAGTCTGAAGTCATTTTCTCCATTCTTCACCAAACAATCTTATGGTAGTTGCAATCAAGGAGATTCGATCTGCATACTCATAATTCATTCATCCTTCAGCAACTCATATTCCCTTTTCAACTTCCGCATTTGACCTGTTCTAGTTGTGCTATAGCTCTGTTAAATGAATTCCTACAAAATTCCAATGCATAGAAAATTTCACTTCATTTTTAATTCAAGAAACAACTGAATTATTGCAAGAATATGAATACCAAAACTTTCTATTTAGATGTCAATCAGTGTTTCTAAACTGAATGAGAAAAATCTGCAGGACCATTTGAAATTTCAAAGCAAGTCCATATGATGAACTTTTGGTTGCATCCACGCGGCCGGCTTGTTACTTGAATAGACTTAAGTGTTGACTGTTAGCGTAATAGTTTAATTCAATTAACAGTTTTGTTACAATAGTTAAGAGCAGGAAATACACACACACATATACATGCATGCATACATACATACATACATACATATATACA
>CATIWQ010862496.1:0-26368 GCA_949673415.1 Euphorbia schlechtendalii | reverse complement strand
TGGGATCCGTCGGATCCGGATCTGGATCCGTAAATTATGGACCCGCCGGATCCGGGTCGGATCCGGGTCCAATATATGAAAACGGATCCGGGCCGGGCTTTGCCATCCTTAATCAGAACTGTCACAAGAATGCAAACTATACCTTGCTTATACTGCTTCAGTATAGTTTTAGATTAACAGTTCAGCAGTCACATGTACAATGAAAATGTTGTTGTTGGTTGATGGGTGTACTTACAATCAAATAATATTTACAAAATTACTTCAAGTTAATGTTGACAGAATGTTAATAAAGCTTGAAATTATCCGTATAAATGTATTTTTAATAGTTTATATTTTTTAGGGTAATGAAAATGTTATATATTATTAATGATAACTATTTAATTAATAGAACAACGAATAAAAGAAACATTTCAAAAAAAAGTCCCATATATGAAAAATAAAAAATTTATACATGATTAGTAATACAAGTAGAAATTTTAAAAAATATATTTTGGGGGTATAATTTGTACAAGTATGTTTATATATGAATTTTAGTCTTAACAAGTAATTAGTATTACTGTAGTATTAAACATATATTTTTTTGTATTAAGCATAATAATGGTGTTGGTAAAACAACTGCTGGTTGTTTCTATGGGAATTTGTCAAAAATTACGGACAAAATTGGTAGTTCCCTTGCAATTTTTAGAAGTATTGAATTATAATTCATATAAATATAAAATCATACCGCTAATATATTTGTAATAGCATATAGTATCCCTTATTGATCGTTAAATTGATACTCCTCCTGGTTTTGAAAAACTTGTAACTCTATTGATTTTCATCAAAACAAATAAAATATTTATTATATCATTAAAATGATTAATTTATTTCTTTTACTTTATTATAAAATTTTATTTCTTCTTAATTACTATCTTATAACTTTATTTATATTTAATTTCTTTCCTAATTAATATTAGGTGAATTAGAAAAAAATGTTAAATTTTACATTGATATTTTAAAATAACAAACAAAAAAAAAGAAATGTGTAGTAAAATGACAATCTTTTAACACAAGGAGTATTATTTTATTTAGATTGTTATTTTTTCTACATATATAACTATTGTCACAGAACAATTCTAAACTTGTCTCGCGGAACTTATTTAAAATGTACCAGTTTAGTCCATTAGTGTCACGTGCCCGGTTCTGGTTGATTTTATTTTTTAAAGATGCAATTTTTCAGATATTTATCTCTTAAAAAACAAAAATTGACACGTGACTGTAAACAAGGATAAACTGATGTACTTTATGCAATTCATGATGTTATTTGAAATTTTTAAAAATTCAAGATAACATCGACAGTTTAGGGCAACTTCAAGTAACAAACCTGCCTTAAGCTTAAAAAACAATATTTGCTTGATACTTTTATAACCATAAATAGGGGAGAGTGAGAAATCTAAAGAATCGAACTGAACCTAAGAACCAGATCGGACTGGACCGAACCAGACTAATTAGGTTCGGTTCTTCGTTCTAATATTTTGGTAATTTGATTTTAGGTTCGGTTCTTGGTTTTGAGAAAAAAAAATAAAATAAACCGAGAACCGAACCTAATTAAAAAAAATTAAGATTCTTTTCTACTTTTACGGTTCATTCACGTTTTATTCTTTTCAAGATTTCATAAGTTATTTAGTTTTTATATCTCATATGGTAGGTTATTGAAATAGAAAAAAGTGTTTTGCATGTTAGTGGGTGTGTTCATTCCTAATATATTTGTTTAATTTCTTATTATAATGATCGTTAAATTTAAATTTATTTTCTCAAACAATAGTTAATTCTTTAATATAAAAATAATTATTACATTTTTAACTTTGTTATCCCAAAAAATAGTTAATTTTTTTATGGAAATGCAATTTTGTTTTTATATGGAACCGAGGTTTGGTCCGGACCGAACCAAAATCTATTAGGTTCGGTATTAGGTTCATAATTTTTGTATTATTTGATTTTTGGTTTATTTGGATCGGTTCGGTTGATCCGACCCGACCAATGCTCTCTCCATACACACTAAGAAATACTGGTACTAAAAACATACCGGCTCTATCATGGTCAAATTAAGGTAATAATTAAAGATAAACTTGGGCAGCTATAGATTCCACTATTTTCACCGACGCCATTATATCAAATAATGTTGTCTTTATTACAAGACTAATTCATTATAGTTCATAATTGCCATCAAATAAACTTCAAATCCTAAAGTTATTTATCCCTTTTTCATATTTTTGTATGAAAACAACAATCAACATTAAAAAAAAAAGGTTTAATACATCGGGTGACACCCTATATTTCAAAAAACATGCTAATCTCCTGAACTTTTAAAATGAACTTGTAAATATCTCAACTTTTAGAAGTGCACCACTCCTCCTTGAACGTCACATGTCAATTTTTAATTAAAAAGAGAATTAAAATGATATATTTAAAAATTCAAATCAATTAAAAATTGACACATAAGATTCAAGAATTATTCACTGTACCTTTTAAACTGGAGGTAATTTTCAAGTTAAAAAATAACATAATTTTATCCTTAACTTAAAGCGTCTCCGATGCGTTAAACTGAAATCAATTTATAAATGTACCACACATTTTATTGCAGATAAAAAGTAGAGATAAATTAATTTAAAAAGCAAGGGTCATCATGACAACAAAGAAAATTAAATGCAAAATGGAATAATTAATTGAGTCTTTCCCACGCAGAAAATATTTCATTTTAGACTTTTTATTTTCCCAAATCACAAAATAAACTAATTATTTATAGAGTGATACTTCAACTTTAAAAAGAAATAAAAACAATATAAAAAAGCCACCATTTTGGACCCATCATGTCTATTTTCAGATTTTACCTCGTTAATAATTGGTGCATTTATATTTTCGTTAAAAAACAGAAACAAAATTATATGGTATACGAAAGAAATGATTTTTAAATTAGTGGTGCATTTTACCAATTGGTACATGAATATGAATTATGATACAACTTTCAAACTCAATTAATTTGCTAACTTATACAACTTCGTCATATTTTCATTCATTTTGTAAATTTCATCAACGGAAATAAACACACATGCATATATATTGTTTTTCTTAATGTTAATATAAAAAGAGTAAAACACACATGGATAAAATATATATTTTAACTATATATGAATCATAAATTGTTCAAATACACAGTCAAAGTAGCAAAAATCATGAAATGGTTAACTATTTTTACTTGTTATGTAATAAAAGGGATTTCTCTATTACACTTTCTCGAAGCTTAGGATCTTTGCAATCAGAAAATATAGTTGCAGGGGCTAATATGTGAAAACCATCATAGTTGGTGGGTCGTGTATAATAAAATGATTATGCTATCACTTTTTCACGTTAATTCAACAAATTAGGCCATGTTTGGAATTGTTGTCTTTGATTTTGAACTACTTTTTGATAATTTTCTACAAATATGCTCTCATATTTTTTTAAAAAATAAACCGAAACATGTTATAACAACCTCAAGCTCGTTGATAATCTTAATTTTAATAATAACTCGATATTGGGTGGATTATTTCATGCACTTATAGAGGAATTTGTGTCTATATATTATAGGTCTTTCGATGAGATTCTAATGAGGGAATGATTAACCTAATTTATTGGCAATTAGGCATATAAGCATGAGCTAGATCTAGGTTTGAAATGGGTTTATTTCAAATCCTTAATTAAATTTCTGTTTTGCAACTCAAAGTAAAAAACATTAAGAATCCCGATAAAGAGAATTTAAAGTTTTGCATGTTACAAAAGCAAAGACAAAGTGTAAATGAAAATGTAGATAGATGTAAAGGCCCTAATTTTGAGGTATCCATTCTTAGGGATTAACACATATTCTACCATATCTCTTAGCATATTTCTTATAAGAAATGCAACTTTCCTTGGAAATTACATTATAAAGAAGGAAGATTTAGCTACATAGGCCAATAGCGGTCATACTATATAGTCACATTAAAAAGAATATATATTTACACAACACCGGTCATCTAATGTGGAGATATGATTGATTCTTCATACAAAAATGAATTATATGTACCACTTGTATGTCTCACACCTAAAAAATTTACTCGTAGCTCATTTTATGCGGTGAGCATTTTTCCACCTAAAAGGATGCAACCTTCTTTAAAAAGCCTACATAAAAATCATATTTGAAAATTTGTTTTTACTTAAATTTTTTTGAAGACAATGTTGGCGCAATTGTGAGTTTGGCCGATAAACCTATTACCGTAAGATTTTTGGTTGGATGTGGTATCTAGTTCACATGTATATCATTTTCTTGGATTTTTATCAATCCTGTGCGTAGATCCTACACCTTGATAGACGACAGTACCCAAAAAAAGGAAAACATTGGTTTTGAGCTTTTTTCAGCAAAATTTTTGGCCTTTTTCTTCTTTTAATGTGTAAAAACTGAGAATGAGGTCCATCCAAAAGTAAAAGATGTTAGGGCAAATATAACCTTATTTCTCATTTTTCATTCTCCAAACCATATTTTGCAAGACCTACATTGTTTTCTCTCCATCCATACATTTCATATTTCAATTCCCCAAATAAGATCCCTTTAAAATAATAATACTCTATTATCATCGTATCAATTTCTACGTATAAATACTAACAAATAATAAAATAATAATAATAATAATAATATATTGACTCCTTAAAATAGAAATCCCTATATATAAGAAATCCCCATTTTAAAAGATACTAAGTGAGGAATGGTTGGATTGTCATATTCCCTATTTTCATTCCTCATTTTTCCAAATTCCGTATTATAGGAAATGAGTGGAATTGCTATAAAATGGTTGTGTGTTTTAACAAAATAAGCCCAAATTTGCTTCTTTTATTTAGAAAAATTGTCAGGGATGAGTTAAATCATGTATACTCATTTTAGTCCATTTGTTGTATAATTACTAAAACGACTTTTGATGTTTCAATTTAACAATCATACGACCAATCTTGTTTCCCTCTCTAACTCTCACGATCTTGCAATTTCAATTCTCAATCTCACATTTCTTTTCTCAATAACTGATTTGGCGGTTTCTCTCCTCACCCCTCAACGATCTGTTTCCTCCATTACTCTTAGCTTGAAAGCTTCGATTAACCACTATTTACACGTGTCACTCCTATTGGTGCTCACATTAAATTGAATGCTAATAATACAAATATGAGTGCTAATGAAACTACTTTCATGGAAAAGGCACCTTATCAAAATGTGGTAGGATCATTTGATCTATTACAAGGCCTGATATTGGTTATGGAGTTAGTCTTGTGAGCAGATTTATGAGTAACCCTAACAAGTCACATTGAAATGTTGTTAAGTGGCTTGCTAGGTATCTCTATAGTAGTCCTCATCTTTGCATTGTTTACAGAAAGTTAAATTCTGGTTCACTTGATATAAGTTGCTATTGTGATTCTGATTATGCTGCAGACCTAGATAGGAGGTCTATCTTTGGTTTTTGCTTTACTTTAGGACAAAATTTAATCAATTAGAAATCTTGTTTATAGCATGTTGTTGTTTTATCCACAATAGAGGCTGAGTATATTGCCCAAACTGAGGTAATAAAGGAAGACTTGTGGCTTAAAGGCATTATAACTGAACTTGAAATCAATCATGAAAATGTTAATATTCACTGTGATTCACAATCTGCCATTCATCTTTGTAAAAACATCGTGTATAATGAAAGAACAAAGTATATTGATATTAAAATGCACTTCGTTAGAGCTGTTATTTCTGCTGGTACTGTTTCTACGAAGAAGATTCATACTAGTGTAAATTCTGTTGACTTGTTAACTAAATCTATCCATATTGATAAATTTCAGGTCGCTTTAAAGGGCTTAGATTTGGTACAGTTTAACTCTGTGGCAAATTGTGCCCCTAAGTCATGGTGATTACCCTTCTCTTGCTTGAGAATTGAAGTGGCTTTATTTGGAGGTGTCAAGGTGGAGAAATGTTGGACTCTTTTTGTGCCCAAAGACGCAAAGCCCTAGTACTCAAGCCCAAACCCGTTTTTTACCTATTGATTGATGGTGTGCATTTTTACTATTAGACATGTGTATATAAAGCCTAAGGCCTTATCTATGCTCATTTTGCAACCATAAATTCTTCTCTCTTCGTTGCTTCTTTTCCTCTGTTCTCTCTTACCATTTGATCTAGTTTTTTGGTGTTTGATCCTTTGATGATCTATGCGGCGCTTTCCTTGAAATTTTTATCTTAGACAATTACATTTTCCAGGTTATATATAGTCCCTTTCACTGTAACCGATAATCAGTTAGTTTGTTAGGGTATGTACTAATTTGAACTTCCTCTTTGTAGTTTCTTTCTCTATACTTTTTCCCCTTCCTATTTGCTATCAATAAAGCTACTCTTCTCAACCGGTTGAGGTACCCATTAAGGATAGTATTGAGTACTTCAAGGGGAACAACCTAAAAATCTTGTTGTTCTTTACTTTTATGCATTATTCTATGTTGAATGGATGATTTCTGCGATTATAACTGCTACATTATTGAGCTTCTTTACTTCATTAGTTGTTCTTCAAATGATTTTTGTTCCGTTCACACTTCACTAGATTTTTCATCCTTTCTCCCGTTTTCTTTCTTCATCAGCATCATATGAAGAATAAAATGGATTTGGAGGAGAGGTGAGTTTGAAATTAGGGATTTGAAAAAAAAATCAAAGAGGAAAAGGGAAAGCGAAGACACAACCAATGAGTATGGTAATTGAATTACATTTTGGAATATAAATTTGTAGGTTGGCCGCACCTGAGTTTGAAGGGTTTAACTATAGCAAACCTGTTGAAGAAGATCCATTTTTTGGGTTTTTATTTGTTTATTTGATAAAAAAAGGAATGTACAGGTGTCAAGTTTCAATTTGTCTCACTTTTCAAAATTTTACACGCGAGTGTATTCCACTCTCCGATGTGAGACTGGTGAATTCCGCAAAAGGTGGTTAATATACTCAATTTTTCCAACATTGAGGGGTAAAGTGTCACCTTTGAAACTTAAGGGTGGCATATGGCATCTGGTGTCAACTTTGGGGGCTTGCTTATGCATTAAGTCAATTCTTTTTGTAGCGAGCATTCGTGAAGAATACTTGGAAGTTTGTTGCAAATTATTCATTAGGATTATTTAGTCTTTTTCATTAGTGGTATCATGTAAAATGAGGCAATAAATTTAACGTGCGTCGAATCCGTTAAAAATAACTTTATAAATCCTTTCACACCAGCAGAGTCAGCCCTAGTGTGGAAGTAGGGAGGCAATGGGCCGGATCTGAATCTGATCTAGACCCATATTTCCATCATTTCAATGCTAACACAAGTACCATCTACCTTACACCAGCCTTAAAATGATGGAAATATGGGTCCACATCAGATCCAGATCCGGGCCATTGCCATCCCTATGTGGAAGCGAACTAGGCTGTCGCTTAGGGCCCCTAAAAATTATATAAAATTATTTAAGCATTTATGTTGATTTAGGATCGCATATATATTTACTTCTCAATATATAATTTGACGTAAGGCCCCATGAACTTAAAATATACAATTTAGCTTAGAGGCATATAATCCGTAAGGCTGGCCCTATAGACCAAAACAAATTACATTGTAGTAGTGGTAAGCGGGTTCGTCTCCACAGGGACTATGCAATCAATTTTTTTATTAACAACTAAGAAAATGCGATACAAATAAATAATGGGGGTTTTGAATTTGTTGAATGTTTCAAGAAAACAAAATTGTAAAAGCTTAAATTAGAGGATAAAGATATGGTTCGAAAATCCTCCGATTAAGGAATACTTTCAGCTTGATATCAATCGATCAAAGGCACAAAATAAGAGTTTCTTGAGTTTTTCAATCAGTTAGCTTAATCATGATAGCATGATTAAAAAATCTTTTCTAAACACGAGAATGATAGTAGATAGCTAAACCATTAACTCTCAATTTTGAAACGCACTTGTAGATAACTGACAATGTTTAATTCCAAAAAGACTTTACGCATAAGAACCAAATTTAATTCAAAACTTTATGATAACACAAAGAAATGCATTAATTCAAATCTAACCATGAAACTTTAGAAGAATTCATTTGTTACAATTATTCTATTATATCATGATAGCATAAACACAATATAATAACATTATGCTTAACCTTTCAAGAGCAACAATTTGCTGGATTGAAGAAATCAAAAGGAAAACAATAAAAGATGTTACCGGTTTGATTTCGAAAACTGATTTCAAGAGAAAGATTAAGAACAAGCCTCATGATTTATAACAGTTTTCAAGTAATTCTATTAGTTAAAAGAACGATAAATTTAGCTACGCATAATTGATGAAAACAAAGAAGAAATTGATATTAAAATAAATTAAGAACAAGATAGTCAAGGATCCTTATAATGCTGAAATTCTAAGCCTATTTATCATAAAAATAACCCTTTAAACAATTCTAATCAAACTCAAAAACTAAATAAGGATATTGAGTCTTCCTAAATAACTAAAAGGAAACAATAAAATAGAAACATAGAAGTATAATAAATCTAATTTGGAAGTCTTTGCCATCAACTTGGAAACATCAGCCTTTGATTCCAATTTTGCTCCAAAATCCCGAAACTGTCAGGTCTGATCGTCATTCCTTAACCTGGACTCTAGGGTAACTTCCAAAACAATTCCAAAATGCTTCAAAACATCTTACTTTTCCTAATTTGTGCCCAAATCAGTCCCTACACATCCTTATCTCCTAAATAAGCACAATTTCACCACAAATTAGTAGTATACCATTCAAATGCTCAATCAAAATAATACTAAATTGTGTAGAATATGCATTTTCTCAAACTCCCCCACACTTACCTTTTTTTTGTCCTCAAGCAAACGTTTGTCCTCAAGCAAACGTCAAAGATAAAAAAGGAAAAGAATTAAAACCAACAAAAGATTTTAAAAAATATTTTTGCGGGAATCGATCTCTTTCACCAACACTATAACAGAGTTTCTTTTTAAGCTTTAAAACTCCAATTGATTGATTTCCTTTTAGAAAGCTTACCAACTTTGCTTGAAACTTAACCTCAAGAGTGTTTACCAATTAAAAATAGACCGCTTAAATTTCTTAAAGTTAAGAATTTACCTTAGTATTTTATTCAGAATCTCCCGTGAACATAAAAGATTTATTCCAACCCTTTTTATTGCGTTTATTTCACTTGGTGGGTTCCCCAGACATATATTTTTTGATTTTTTTCTTTTTCTTTCTTTTTTTCTTTTCTTTTCATATTTCTGTTTATTTGTGATAATAAATATCCTATGAAAGAGACAGTACCCAGTTGCTAGTCGAGCACAGCTCTTCTTTCTAGCCATCCTATGGAAAAGTCATCACCCGGTTGCTAGCCGAGCAATGTTGTTTCTTCTAAAATTAGACTGAACAAAATAAAAAGTAAAAGCAAAATAACCACCAAGATCATAACACGAATAAAGCAGGTTTCGATAAAGACTTTACGTTACAAGCAACTCAAACAAAAGCTAAGTCTAGGTTAAGCATATCATAGAAAAATTCAATTTTGTTTCACTTTTATGAACTCAATTAAAATCAATATCTTACAAAGCAACTCTCAGATTTTAGTCGATTAGAATAATGATTCTTAAAGTAGCCCTCAATGTCAAAGAAATGGATAATCAAATCAATTCCGGAACTTGTTTATTTTAATTTATTGTTGGTATCCTACTCCTTAAATGTCATAATCTTTTTGCGAAAAAATTCACTTTTACTTGAAAACAAACAACAGCAAAATAGCAGCAACAAGGTTTATCACCCTCCCCCACACTTTAAAGCACAAATGTCCTCATTTATGCTCAAAATATAAAAAGAACGAAAGATAAAAGCATAGAAGTCTAAAACCTGGCAGAGGAGGATGTGTGAGGCAGTCTAAGTAGGCTATTGCAAACGAACAAGATGATGTAATATTGAAATAACCTGATTTTCGGTATTGTCACCATTCATCAATATTCAACTCGTTTAGCTCCAAAGTAAAAACACACTATGAAAGCTTAGCACCCTTGCTGCAAAAATGAGATAACAGTATTAGATTGGAACCAAAAGTGAAAATAATTTTAGCATTACTCAAGTATCCTTTTAACACAAAAAGAAATTAAAATAAAGGAGGTGACTGAAATTAAAACACAGGAGATTAGACGTGAGTCATGCTTAACACTGCCCTTTCAACACAAAACGAAACTAAATTAATGAACAGAATTGAAATTAAAGCAAAAGGAGTTAGGCATGAGTCACTCTTAACACTGGGCTGCCTCCCAATAGCGCTTTTTGTTTAATGTCATTGGCCCAAAATTGCCGCTGCCTCATCATGGCCAGGAGCTTGATTTTTCAAAGATGAAATCCTTAGGACCAAATGCTTGGAATCCTTTATAAAATGCTTTGAGAAGAAAGATCTTATTAATTTCCAAACATTTGATTTTCATTGCACTATGACAAATAACATTAGCAACAATAGATATAAATCTTTTCCACCGAGAGTGTAATCTTATTAAGTGCAATTTCAGTTCAAGATCATAAAGTAGAACCTTATTCTCCACTTGAAAATGATTGATATAAATTATTTCAAGGTTATCGTAAATAGAATCGTTCACACCTTGACACATATTTTTGAGGCAACTTAAATTGAATCATTGATGAAAAGCTTTTCTTAATTTGAACAAGTTCATCAAAATAAAGTTACTTTATATCAATGATGCATAAGAAACTTATTATTTTTTAGAAATTATTTTAACATCATTCAAAAGTGAGACACTTACCTTAGATTTCTTAATCAAATCCTGACCATCCTCCTTTTCCTCACATAATTTTGCAAAACATTTAGGAAAAAATGGCTCGATCGAAAATGAATCAAGATTATTTTGCATAGATACAACTGTAAGAGGTTGACGTACGACAACTTTAGAGTGTGTAACTAACCTGAAATCTAGGTCAATGTAACAGGTTATCCTAGAGTCTAGTTCAGCAAAGCTACTGGTAGTTGTACTCCCTTTATCACTTTCAAAAGTTATTTCATAAATAGGATCAACTTCAATTTCAAAGGAAAACATACATTGAATTTTTAACCTACTCAAAGTGGTGGTCATTTGACTTACTTGAGTTAGTATATTTGGATCCTTGTTTCAATCTCTTGTTGAAGTTGATGCATTTGTGCTACCATCATAGTCATCCTCTCTTCCAAGGTTATGGCTGGTTCACCTATTGTATTTTCATATTGCCTTGGTATGAAAGTTTGGGCATAATTTAGATTCCTTGGTCCATGACTAAAATTCGGGTGATTACTCACTCCCGGATTATAAATATTGGAATAAGGATCATATGTGTATGGTTGCCCAGTAAATCTTGAAAATGCATTTACTTGTTGTTCCTCTCCAAAAAGTATAGGACAAGTAACAACCGTGTGTCCATTGACTAAGCAGAACTCACAAGAAACAGGTAGTGGTGCACTTCTTACATGAAATTATTCAAATGATCTTGATTTAAAGGAAAAGGAACGTACCTCATTCACCAAGTCCAGATTTTGGGTGGATTCAAATTGTTGAGACCTTGCACATAACCATGCTGCCACTTCATCGAGTGTCATGGTAGCTGCAATCTTTTTTTTAAATCCTGGTTATCAAAACAAATAAAATTAATTAGACTTAAGTCCCCAACAATAGTGCTAAAATTTTACGTGCGTCGAATCCGTCAAAAATAAATTTATAAACCCTTTTACACCAAAACAAATTAAATTGTAATAGAGGTAAGCAGAATCATCTCCACAAGGACTATGCAATCAATTTATTGATTAACAACTAAGAAAATGCGATAAAAATAAATAATGGGAGTTTTGAATTGGTTGAATGTTTCAAGAAAACAAAATTGTAAAAGCTGAAATTAGAGGATAAAGATATGGTTCGAAAATCTTCCGACTAGGGAATACTTTCAGCTTGATATCAATCGATCACATGCACAAAATAAGAGTTTCTTGATTTTTTCAGTCAGTTAGCTTAATCATGATAGCACGTTTAAAAAATCTTTTCTAAACACGAGAATGACAGTAGATAGCTAAACCATTTACTCTCAATTTTGAAACGCACTTGTAGATAGCTGACAAGGTTTAATTCCAAAAAGGCTTTACGCATAAGAACCAACTTAATTCAAAACTTTATGATAACACAAAAAAAATGTATTAATTCAAATCTAACCACGAAACTTTAGAAGAATTCGTTTGTTACAATTTTTCTATTACATCATGATAGCATAAACACAATAGGATAACATTATGCTTAACCTTTCAAGAGCAACAATTGGCCGGATTGAAGAAATCAAAAGGAAAACAATAAAAGATGTTATCGGTTTGGATTCGAAAACTAATTTCAAGAGAAAGATTAAGAACAAGCCTCACTATTGATAACAGTTTTCAAGTACTTCCTTTAATCGAAAGAACGATAAATTTAGCTATGCATAATTGATGAAAACAAAGGAAAAATTGTTATTAAAAATAAATTAAGAACAAGATAGTCAATGATCCCTATAATGCTAAAATTCTAAGCATGTATATCCTAAAAATAACTCTTTAAACAATCCTAATTAAACCCAAATACTAAATAAGAATATTGAGTCTTCCTAAATAACTAAAAGAAAAGATAAAATAGGAACATAGAAGTATTGTAAAACTAATTTGGAAGTCTTTGCCATCAACTTGAAAATATCAGCCTTTAATTCCAATTTTGCTCCAAAATCCTGAAATTGTCAGGTGTTATCGTCATTCCTTAGCCTGGACTCCAGGGTAACTTCCAGAACTGTTCCAAAATGCTTCAAAACATCTTATTTTTCCTCATTTATGCCCAAATCAGTCCAAGACATCCTTATATCCTAAATAAGCACAATTTCACTACAAATTAGTAGTATACCATTCAAATGCTCAATCAAAATAATACTAAAATGTGTTGAATATGAGCCACTGAAATATTATATTCCAAGAAAAAGTTATTTTTTTAAAATATTGTTTCATTTGACTTACAATAATAAAAAAGAGAATTCTTTACCTAATTTTACCCTGAGTGTGGAGTCAAATCTATGACCTCTATGATATTATCTCTAAATGATTATGTAATGTAAAAGAAATTTATTGATAGAATTGTGTTGGGATATCATACCATGGATATATGATTTTATTTCTAAAATAGGAAAAAGCATCTAGATTGTCATTTATGTCAACGAATTTCAAAATTGTATAGATGAGACTCAAATCTGTATACTTGACGTAATCATTTTTCACGGTGTTGGAAATACCTGGTCCGCTCGTGAGCGGGTCAATCGGGTCAAAAGATCCGATCCAATTTAGTTATTTGAACTAAATTAAACAGTTATAGAACATCATGGAATTAATTGCAAATAATCAAGAGTTTAATGACTTAATTGAAATTAATCAAAATTACATTATATATAGACACACACATGGCCATGTATACTGGAACAGAGAGTGTAAATTCATTTGAATGAATTATTGAATTCATTCGTTATCATTTTTTCCTTTCCAACCAATTCTCTCTCCCAGGTTTCGCTTCTTGCGACGAAACATCGTAAATCCATAGTTATCGATCTTAGTCGCTGCAGAAGTTGTGGATATACATTCATACTTCAACAAACCATAAGATGGATCCAATTCGGCATCCAAGCTGCATTTTTCGATCTTGGGCATACGGGAAAGGTAAGTACGAATTCGTTTCTAATTAACGTTTTCCATCAATGGTATTCGAGACTCGTTTTTTTGCGGAGGTTTCCTGTGATTTATGTATATATTGTCATTCATCTTGTTCATTTGAATTCTGAAATTTTGTTTTTCAAAATTCTATTCCGTGATTTCTTGTGGGTATTAAGGTTTAATATGAATTTGATTATCATTTGTTGATTTTGGTATGAAATTGACCTTAATTTCATGTTTTGACAAGAGTTTTGGACTTTTTTAATGGTGGTTTTCGTCCATCATCATGAGCATTTGTATTTTTGGTCATTAATGGTGAAACCATATGTTTTTTCTTGTAAAAAGTTTGTGTTTTTGAGTCATTTTGTGGAAATGATGAATTTTTCATTTGTTTTTTGGTAAAATGGACCACACCATTGGATTCGAACTGGCGAAAAACCTTAGGAAGGTTCTTGTTGGAGGCTGAAATCGTTTTCGGATAAACGTTTAAATTTAATTTTTCGGTTTTCAATTTTTTTTGCGATGATTGAGACACATGTCGACGCAGGAAGTGAAAAAAGGTGACGGTTGATGACAGAAGACGCCTGTTTTTTGGGTCGGTTTTAAGAGAAACCGATTCCTTTGATTTTATCATTATCTTCGCTACCATCTTCATTAACGATCAACAGTTGACCGTTTGACCCGTCAATAAAACAGACCAGTCAACTTAGAATTTTGACTAGCCATTCTTTGCTTGCCACGTGGCACTCGTTGGATGGGCAAAATGTGTTTTCCCGATATCGGCTTCTAAACGATGTCGTTTTGCTCCGAAATTTTTTATACCCTCATTTTCACAATTTTTTTGGATTTAATGGTGATTTTTCCAAAATTTTTGAGGTTCAAAAAATATATTTTTTCATTTATTTTATGTTAATAAATTCTTAAAAATTATGAAAAATTAATTGTTAAAATATTTATTTTGGTTAGAAAATAATTTAGAACCTACTAGAAAATAATTGAAAATATTTCATAAGTTTATTGATTTTGATGATTATTTTCTTTGTATATTTGCATTAGTTAGATAAATGAAAATATACCATTAATATCTAATTTATTATTATATAATGGTTGAATTTAATTATACATGTGAGGTATATTGTGACTGAACATATATTTATTTATTTTTTTTATTATTTGTGTGATGATTATTTGAATTATTTATGTGTTATATAAGTTTAATTAAGTATTTTTTTGGCAATATGCTTAAATAATCAACAATTTATATAATGATAAAATATTTTGTATTTATGAGAATATAAAATATGAAAAAAATATGTTCTTTGTTAATTATTTATGGGATAATTAAACATTAGTTTATATGTGTTATAAATTATAAAAATATATTTTAGTAATATATTTAAGTTAATTATTTATTTAATAATTAATAATGACCTTTTGACATATGTTGTAGATGGTCAATAATGATGCAAACCCCACGTAATCTCGAGCATCTATTTAGTGGAAAAGAGCCAAGAGGTACTTGAGGAAATCAATTCTCAAAAGTATACTTGTTAATTTATATATAATACATAGTGTATTATTTTATTGTATTGCATAGAGAAATGCAATTTTTCATGTGTACTAATTTTATTACTTTGTAAAACATGGTTTTACAAATTTAATTTTCAATTTGTTTGAATGATCATAATATGTAATAATTGGACATTCAGGTTCTTTTAAAATAATTTGATTTTTTAATCACCAAATTCGATTAAAGGAAAGAACTCTAGATCTAATGAGTTGGTGATCATTATGAACATCATAGTATATGTTGTTGTAATTCTTTGATTGTAATACTTATAACTCATTTGGTTGGCGGAATAGAATAGAATGGAATAAAATAGAAAATAGATGTAAAAACATAAATTATGATGCATGATTCCGATGTCGGAGGGAATAGCTCCTCCTAATTTCCATGGAAATCACGAAATAGCTATTCCGCTTTGAAATGAAGGAATAGCTATTCCGTGATTCCCATGGAAACTAGGAAGAGCTATTCCTTCCGACGTCGGACTCATGTATCATATTTAACATTTTTACATTCATTTCATATTCTATTCTATTTTATTCCATTCCGCCAACCAAACGAGACCTTAGTGTATAATTTCATTCCAATAAGACATAAAATGTTACACACGTTAAGTATATTATGTGGCGGTTGACAATATAAATTATTGTCATTTGTTTAGCATCGATAATATGTGTTTGTTTGTGTATTTATATTTTTAAATAACAAGTTTTATGCATGTTTTTATTATTGAATAGTTTTGGAATTGTGTTTTATTATTCCTAGATCTAAGTGATTTATTTGATTTATATATTGTTAATTATTTTATACTTTATACTTGTTTAAAGACATATAAAATACATAATATACTTAAATCCTTAACAAAACATTTAGGACTAATATGCCCTATTGAATCCCAAATTAGTTTCAATAATTATGCATAATAAAGTTATCCAATACTTATAGTTAAATGCCATTAGTTATTTGAACTAATTAAAGACAACAGGTTCAAAGTGCATTTAATGATATAATTTATAATTAAAGGAACTATAACAAATAATAAAAACACATATAATTACTATTGTACAATGAATCGAACTAAATTAAATGCAAGTGTTTTCACCTGGTAGATGCTGGGGTATTTATATCTTTTTCGATACTGGGGTTGATGCTTACATTTTCTTGGAAAGTTTATGTTCATGTCAATAGTAATTAACATATAATTGCTCATAATAATTGACTTAAATCCTAGTATACGTGTTTAGTCTCACCGTTACTAATTAAAGAATAGCAGTATTAGTTTCTACTACGAATTTATTGTAGCAGACTTAGATTCTTAACTGTAGTTATTAGGTTATCTAGAGTTTGAAGTTTGAGTTTGTGCCTGAGGAATAAATAGTCCTCTCATACATAGAACAATGTTGTGTATGAGTTGGAAGGGAGTGACACAAACCAACTCAGGCATGATAAGAATCTGGTTCTTTCATGGGGGAGGAAGATTTCAATGACCTGTATCATTTTGCTTAGTGCTATAGGTGATTTAATCACTACAATTCATATAAGAGAGACATGGCTGAGTTTGATCATTAAATTGAAAGAAGTTCTAACTAGTGATTAGTTCTTCGATTTGAGTGGGAGCATATGTGATGCACTCAACTCATTCTTATAGAAGTAGTTCATTTAATGTAGTTACAAGTTTCTTAGAAATTGTAGAAATTATTCTTTTGATATCCAAGATTTTCCTAAATGCATTTGGTATAAGGAGAGTCTTAAGGAGATAGTTCTTATGACAACAGATGCTAACTTATATTAGAATATCTAAAAGGGAAGAAGAACAATACAAATGGGCATGAACCATCCGAACATAAATTTAATGGGTTCAGAGGCAATAAATAGTAAAATCACGAAGGTGATATGCTAAATTGCCATCATAGATGCATTGTGCAATAGAGCACTAAGCCCAACTTGGTACATGTAACATATTCTACAGTGAATTATATTGTACTATGCTCAATGTTACTAACGGAATCATATCATTTGTGGATTATTGATTTAGGTGCAACATATGACATGAGCATGGACCATAGTATCTTTGTGTATTTTCGACAACCTATATGAGAAACATTGAAATTTATATTGACATCAAAATGAGTTGAAGTTCTATAAATTAACACATGTAGACTATATTTGCAATGAGCGCAAACCCAATAACTACTTAATGTGTTGTATTCTCATATTATTTGTCAAATTTTAAATTTATGATATGGTTTAATGAACAACAGGTTCATCGTTGAATTTTTCCGACGATTAAGTTTCTTTATTCCTGAACTGTAGATTTATAAGTCTAGTTCTTAAATAAATGGTTTTATTGTAATGAATGTGCAGTACAATTTATCAAGCAGATAATGTTTGTTTTCCAGCGACTAACTTTTCTTTTAGAAGAAAATGTTAGTATATCGGATAGGCGATTGTGTCACATAAGCTACGATGAAAATTTCATCTAAGCTTAATGTAATGGGTAATTTAGAAAGATTAAATTATCAACATGTGATGAGTTCCATTTAGAGGAAATCAAACTTATACTCCATTTCAAAAGAAACTGGAACTAAAATCAATTGCAACTTATTCATTCTGATATATGTGATTCAATAGACATGAAGGTAAGGCATAAGCCTAATTGTTCATCACATAAAATGATGTCTATACTTGTTATGACATCATCTACTAGATTACCCATAAATCTGAAGCTTCTAGCTATCAAAAGATTTATGAATATAGTAATAAATCAATTGGATTTGACTATAAAGCATTGGAACTGAAATGGTAAAAAGTACTTTTCAGTTAGGCTTATAGTTTTATGTGATAAAGGGATTAAACGTCCGTTGTTCATCCCTAAACTCTATATAAGTATAGAATTCATGAAAGGAGAAAGTAGATTCTTCTTCTAATGGTTAAGTATGTATACTAAACCAAGTACCTTCAAAGTTTGTCTTTTTCCAACCCATATGTGACATGGTCTGGAAATATATCTAATTTATCTTGGTTATGAATTTAGGGTTGTATCAATTACTCCCACACTACCTTGATAATTTTGGAAAATTGAGTGCAAGAGGTAGATGGAGTGTCTTTTAAGACACTCAAACATATAAAAAAGATATGTTTTTGTGGGGGAGAATGCAGATAGATATGTGAAATTTTTAATCACGAAATATCGTTTTCTTGGAAATGAGTTCTATAGATTAGGTGTATTAGGAAAAAATATGTCCTTTTATTAAGACTCTTGTACTTAGTGTTTTGGATATATCTTCAAGTGGGAGAAATTCAAATGTATTAGTTCATAATGATCACATTAATAAGGGATCTTGTTCCATGGGAGAGCCAAGAACCCAAATTGTTATTGGTCCAAGTGGGAGCCAATCTTTTTGGTCCAGGTGGGAGTCAATAATTTTAACTCAAGTGTGAGCTTAGATCACTATAATATTTCTACTTCGAGTAGGAGCACATAAATGAGCTTAAAAGGAAGAAATCTGAGGTATAATAAATATATGAGACATATTTATGAAGATTCGGAGCCTAAGTAATAAGATGGAAAAATGTTCCAACCCTAAAAACTAAGTGTTTAAAGGGAGATAAATGTTGCGTGTAACGGAAGAAGAATTAAGTTAAGTTGCCTAAAGGACATAAAAATATTGAGAACAAGTGGATTTCCTATTTACAGTAAAAGCATTAGGCCTATAATTAAGGTACGCATATTCAAACTGATAAGAATATGTTATAAGAATATATTCTTTTCAGTTACGAAAATTACATCTATATTAATTATTTCAACTTTAGTAGTTTTATCTTCCTTAAAGTTACATCAAGTAGGTGTATGGACCTCTATTCTTAGGGGAGAATTGTCATGAGAGATCTATATGGAAAAATCAATAGGATTTGTCCCAAATATTTGTAAACATGAGGTTTCTTGAATTAAATAAGTCAATTTATTATCTCATGAGATTTTAAGGTTATGGTATTTGGAATGGTAAAGGAGAACCATTATGTATATACCATAGTAGTGAAAGATTAAGTGTCGAGTAACGTCGTGTGATGTAAGTCATGGGAAAGTCTGCATTGGTCTTAGAATTAATATCTAAATGGCTGGATAAGATAATTAGTATCTTTGTCTATGGAATCTTGTATAAAAAGAGTTTGAGAAATATTCTATATGCAGAATAATGAACCCATAAGTATTTCGATGACTAAGGATATGATTCTTAGTGTAGTTATTTGTCCTAAAACACTTGTCAAGTGGGAGAACATGGAAAATGTTCCATTTATTAGCATTACATATGCTATGTTATACTCCAAACATAATATAACTCATGTTGTGTGCATTGAAGTAATATATTAGTTCATTCCCGTAATAGAGCACTGAAATACCGTTAAGAAAATTATAAGATACTTGTGAATAACCATTGGTTATGCTCTAATGTATTGAACCAAGGAAATGTACCTTATAGAATACATATGTGCATAATAGCTAAGGCTAAGGATGGAATTATGTTTTTCCAGTTATGATAAAAAAATTTATTTGACAAAAGAGACTATTGAGTCTTTTTATGCTGACTGCTCCAAATAAAATGTTGATTATTTATGGAGATAGTCAAACATTGATATCCTATGCGATAGACTTGAAATATCGTAGTAGCAATAAGTATATCGATATCAAGTATCTGTTAGTTGTAGACTAAGTAACACGAGGAGAGGTCAATATGAGGTATCTATCTACTCATTACATGCTTGTAAATTTTTTTACGAAGTATGTCTCCGAAAGATGTATAAGTGAAATATATCAAAGAGTTAAATATGCATAGATTATATTTATTTGAATACCTCATTTATTATACCCTTCAAATCATGAACGATATTGTGATAATATAAATGAGTTTTATTCTATTAGCAATGTATGTGTGTCTATGTTATGTACATATTATTTTTCGTTCATAGCATGTCAGATAGAGAAGTAACCCACTTACATGGGTGTTTACCCTAGTGTTATCACAAGGATACAGACTAGGATGAGATTGATTTTGAACAACTATGTGTAGTTCAGGAACATGTTCAAAATCGTGATCGACTTGTTGAGTAACAAGAAAATCGTATTGTTTAGAATATTGTGTGCCTAATCTAAAAAGGAATCAGGTAAGAACTGTGTAGTTCATATGACAATTGGTCATGTTCTGTCTGAAGAGCTAATGATAGTTCATTTAGTCGAACAAGGTTAAATGCTAGGTTGCATTGTAACTAAAACCTTTACATGGTGTTGGTTGATATGGTAAGACATGTGCTGTTTTATAAGGGTAGAAAGGAAAGGACACCATGGCACATTATCAAAGTGGGAGAGAAATAAGTTCTCGAGATTATGTGTGCTTAGCGACCATGAGATGAGAAGTTTGTACGATGTACAAGGATCTCAACTTCTCTAATGTGAGACTCAGTCCATTATATTGTTATTGGACCTAACCCTCAATACTATTGAGTTATCTTGCAAAGTAAGGACTAGTAAGGGATATTTGATCAATCACCAAGAGATTATGATATGGTTGGATCTAGGAGAGATTGGTTGATGGACCAAACTAGTTCTGTACAGAATTGACAACTTAAAATGAAGATTTTGCCAATTAACATTCATCAGAGCTCTGTTGGTTCACTGGCATGCCTATCTTATATTTGTGATAAGATAGTGAATAACAGATTAAGACTTTTGAGATCTCAAAAGATGTGGAAGTGGGTGATTGTTGACCAGTCTATGGTAAAGCATACGCGCTATATATCAATGTAATATTATTTTATATACTATATATTAACTTGTATGGTTAAGTACCAATCAAAATAGTCTTGACAAACCCTAACGGGTACAAGATGTTTTCTGAATTCTAGATGTTAATATATTTGGTTAAGTACCACTCAGGATAGTCTTGGCAGACCATAACAGATGCAAGACAAAGCATTCTTAATAGTATGCCGGTCACACGACTTCACAGTATACAGAAGATTTGATAAACTTATACGGAATGTGACTCGTCAAGTGCGAGTGGGAGATGTTGGAAATACCCGGTCCACCCGTGAGCAGGTCAATCGGGTCAAAGGATCCGATCCAATTTAGTTATTTGAACTAAATTGAAAACTTATAGAACATTATGGAATTAATTACAAATAATTAAGAGTTTAAAGACTTAATTGCAATTAATAAAGATTTCATTATATGATCTTGTATACTCGAAGAGAGAGTGTAAATTCATTTATATGAATTATTGAATTCATTCATTATCATTTTTTCCTTTCCAACCAATTTTCTCTCCAAGGTTTTTCGTCTCGTCATTAAACATCGCAAATCGATAGTTATCGATTTTAGTTGTTGCAGAAGTTGTGGATATACATCCATACTCCGACAAATCGTGAGATGGATCCAATTCGGCATCCAAACGACGTTCTTCGATCTTGATCATACAGAAAAGGTAAATACCGAATTCGTTTCTGATTTACGTTTTCTATCACACGATAAATGACACGATTCATCGTTTAAATTCAGATTCTCGACACATTTCAACATATGAGCCTCTTACAAACAAATACAATACAATAACGTTCTTTTGTCTAATTTTGTCATATGCTATTGTTTTATTTTGTCATATAACGTTCTATTGTTTTATTTTATACTATTTATAGAATGTTGCAAGGTATCTCTCATTCAAAAGATCTCGAATTTAAGTTTTATTTAAATCGAAATAAATAGATAATCAGATTTTTAAATCTACATACTTTTATTTATAATCTTCATGAATAGTTAATGACTTTGATAAAAGAAATATCATGATAATATTAATAAGATTGATAATGATCCCAATATGAGATTTTCCGTGTTACTTTATTTTTACAAAGTTCACATCACTCGTCAAGCAGTAAAAATCACTGTCCCTTTCTACAATTGTATATTTGTACGAGGATAAAATTTATTATCTCGAAATAGTATGCTTTCATGTACGCAATCAAGTTTGGCAAAGAAAATTGTTTTTTAAAAATATATCATATTAGGAACAACAGATACCATTTAATTCATTTTGTAATTTTCCTTATAAAAAACCAAAACTATCTACTTGTACATGATACGATTGGTTAAACCAACTTAACTAGTAGTCCATAGATTAGTTTTTTTAAAATAATTTGGATGTAATAAAACATTATTATAACATGGATTTGATAGGTACATGTCTCTCATCTTTTCTTTAACAAGGCTTAAATCATCGATCATCCTCTTAACTTGTTAAAAAAGTAGTTGTCACCTTAAACTTTTCAAAGTTTCAGATATTCATTGAACTTGTAAAAAATAAATTAATTTATCCCCTCAATGTCACGGGTAGTTAGCTTCTGGTTGAAAGGAGAAAATCATAGAAATGACATCTTTGAAAAATCTAACCAACTAAAAACTAACACGAGGCAATGAAGGGCAAACTGATGCATATTACATAAGCTCAGGGGAATATAATACATTTGAAAGTTAAGTGTGAGAAATGACTATTTTTAACAAATTTAGGAGTGATAGATGCATTAGATCTTAAAACAATTTGTACAAGTACGCTTAATCCCACATGTATATGGAGTAGAAGCTATCACTTCTAATATTACACTTGTGACAGTAAAAGTTGTCACAAAATAGTACGAAGTTGTCACATAAATTGATACGTGACAAAAAATAGCTGTCACCCGTGTTGTCTTGTAAAACCCCGTCATAGAAATTTTTTAACAAATGTAACAATAAAATGTTGTTACAAAAATTTTTATTTTCCGCAGCAATAATTTCTTGTCACGTTAATTCATTAGTTACAACTTTTGTTGTAATAAAAAAAGAAGTTACTTGTAACAAATAGAGTAAGTTGTCACGTATTTTGTGGCAATTGGAACTGAAACCACATGACAACTTTGATTAATCGTAACAAATAATTATGTGTGACTACTGTTTATTGGCACATGTAAGCAGTTTAGTGACAATAATTTTATTCAACTACAACGTTCTTGTCGTAACAATCTATCTATGGTTAAAATGTTAATCTGTTACCATTAAATATCTGTAACAACTATTTACTACACAATTTGGATTGAAGGGAACTCAATTTTAAAAAATCAGTCCAAAAGACTCAAAACACAATAACAAATAAAACAAGAGACAACAAAATATGAACATTTGTCATGAGCTTCCATAAAATTTTGAAAAACTTGATAGCATGAATCTGCCAACAGATCACCATATAGGAACCAAAAAGCTATTGAAACAAACAAGTGAGAAGCAGATTTCAGACATATATAGGAGCACAAACAGTGGAAAGTGAGCTAATATGTTTGACATAAAGGAATGTAGAAGTGTACAATTGATTTCTCTATAAGTTTGTTTTTCTGTTCCTAGTTGATTAGTTATTAGCACTTAGAAATTCAATTTCGCAAATCGTAACAATCTAGCAAGAATGATAAATCACTTTATAAACCTTGCAATTATACAATCACAAATTAGCAACTAGTGGTATTTTTGAATTTATAGTTATTTCGTCTCACATAATGGAAGCAATGACTGAATAAAATCCAATAGCACTTGAAAAACCTCCTCCAGAGAGTTCAGAGGTTGGACGTCCTGCCAAATACAAAAAAAAAATAAAAAAATTTCAAACAATAATCTGGTAGGCTCATAACTAGAAAGAAAACATGCTGTAAATGAACTCAAAGATCATGCACAATTATTTAAAAATGGCAAACAAAAGATGTATGAAGATAAGTCCTCACAAGGTGAAAATATGGAAGAGAATATGCTCAGTCATTGTGAAATTATGTGAGAACATAACAGTAAACTCAAGTATGATTTTTCAGAATAAATCTCTGACCCAATGCCAACTGAAAATTACATTCATAAGTTCGTAGTAGACTAAGGTTTTTTTACCATACCCGAACATTCCAATTACCGGATCCTGCATATTGTTAATTTTCCTTGATCTGCACAAAATAATACCACCTCATTTATATGATTCAAAACTACTATAGGACCATTTGTAAATATGTTGGCAAGAACTGGTAGGTCTCTCCACTTGTAAATATGCCCTTCAAGAATTAGACATGATAACATTGTTAAAGACTCAAGAACCAACAACAAGAAACAAGACTGATAAAAAAAATAAACTACTTAAACATACCTTGAAGTATCAATCTCATTGTCAAATAGTCCAAGTACATATACTTGTGAATTAAATAAACACACATTGGTGATTAAGGAAGATTGGATTCTGATTTAGGAGTAATTAAAGAGGGAAAGGCAAAATACATTTTTTTGTTAGAAATTAGTCAACAGGTGCTTTATCGGCAAATTACGTGCGAAAAATTCTACTTTAGTGAGGTTGCTCTTCTGCTATCATGTTAATATTAACAATTCATGGTTTTTATACAATTCTTGATTTCCATTCTTCAAGAACATAACAAGAAACAAATGTTGAGAGTGTGCTTACAGAGCATACACATGTACTATGTCGAATCCACCTATAAAATGAATGGACCAAATGAAAAAATGCTTCTCAAACTTAAACATCAGTTGCCATACATATCAAAACCATAAGTATAACGAAAACAAAACATTATCGAGCAATCACAACAATCAGACTCAAAAGTAAGATATGATGATATAAGACAGATTGTGAAGTATGAAATCAATTGCGAAATGAAACATAAAAAACAGATAATCGGATAAAGAGTTACCTGAATATATATAAGATCGGGGTAAGAGAAGTAGTTGAAGGCAAATGCACGGTATGGTCTTCATTCGGCGGTGGGGAGTGAGAGATGAAACGTGTTTTCATTCAATTTATATTAGCTTTTATTTTGTACAGATTATTTACCACCATAATCCATAATAGTTGTGAAGTTATTGAAGGATTACCGTTTGAAAAACTGGTTGTCTAATTCTTTACTTTTCTTGTAGTGAATTTTTTATATATTTTTTTAATTGGTTGAACATTAATTATTTAATTTGTAACAAATATCAACCAAAAGCTTTTATTACAAAATTAATTTATTAGCGTTCTTGTGAAAACAAAGAGTTGTCTTAAAAGAACATTTGTTACTTCAAATATACATTGTCACAAATTATTGAACTGTTTATTACAACTATTTTTACTTGTCACAAAATAATTTTTTGTAACAACTATTTATAAATTGTCACATATTGAATGATTTTAGTTACATTGGTTATTTGCAACCAAATTATATCTGTTTCAAGTTAAATTTATCGTCAATAAAAATTATTAATTACTTGTTACAAGATTTTTACATTGTCATGCAAAAAGCTTTTGTGACAATAAAAAATTATTATATATTTAACATTACAACTTAAGCTGTAACTAAAAAATATGTGTTTCAAGATTAAAAATTGTCACAAAAAATTTATAATATGTGACAATTTTCATTAAAAAAATTCACAAAACTTATATTTGTGACAATTTTATTATGACAGAAAATAAACTTTTCATTACATCTATTTTTGTGACAGTTAAATTATTGTCACATATGGTCTGTGGTGACATTCAGTTAAATATTCTTATATCAAGCACACTTACAGAGCATACACATGTAATATTCTTATATTCTTATATGGTCTGTTCAACATGATTACTGTATTAAAGTATTATTTATTTAATTCTATAATAGAAAATGGTATTTTTATATTTTGGATTTTCAGTTTGTTAGAATTTTTTCCGATTTAAATTGTTCACACTAGAATTTCTTCAATAGCCTCACTTTTTCCCAATTGAACCAGAATTAATTTCGACTTACGGATTGATTGTATCAATCGAACCAATTTGCATGGTGCAATTTTAATAATGGTATACTTCAAATACAATTTTGTGATTTCATTATTTTTTGAAAAAGGAACATGTGAAAATTTTTCCAAAAGGAGGTTTATGATTTCAAAAAATAAGCAAAGAAAGTGATAAAAAAAATATATGCTAAGATTAGTGTTGTCAAAGGTGGTACCAACATTCTCATAATTTATTA